>CAUYLG010044966.1:0-61674 GCA_963573385.1 Cacajao melanocephalus | reverse complement strand
TTGATTACATGAAATGCTTTGAGAATCCCAGAAAACTGTTGCCAGGACCTCTGTTCCTGAATGATGCACTTTTGCTTTGACTTGAACACTTCAACCTTTTGGTAGCCATTGCTTTTATTGTCCTTTGTCTTCAGAATCATACTGGCAAAGCTATGTTTTATCTCCTTTTACAGTTCTTCAAAAATGTGCTTCAGGATTTTAATCTCCCTTGTTTAAAATTTTCATTGAAAGCTTGGTCCTTGTCTGCAGCTGCTCTGAGTGCAATGGTTTTGGCATCCATTGCATAAAATTTTGCTCAAATTTAAATTTTTAGTCAGAATTGTGTAAGCTGAACAAATTGAGATGTTCGTGATGTTGGTTATGGTTTCTGCTGTATAATTGTTGACTCACTTCAATTAGGGCAAAAATAGGGTAATTTTTATTCTAGCAATTAGATGCAGTGGTCTGCTGCTTCCAACTTCATCCTCAACATCATCTCATCCTTCTTAAAACTAGTTATCCAGGCCAGGTATCATGGCTCACACCTGTAATCCTCACACTTTGGAAGGCTGAGGCAGGTGAATCACTTGAGCTTAGGGCTTTGAGACCAGCTTGGGCAACGTGGTGAAACCCAGTCTCTACAAAAAACTACAAAAATTAGCTGAGTGTGATGATGCACACTTATAGTCCCAGCTATTTTAGAGGCTGAGATGGGAGGATCAATTGAGCCTGGGAAATCAGGCTGCAGTGAGCAGTGACTGCCCCATTGCACTCCATCCTGGGTGACAGAGAAAAACACTGTCTGAAAATAAATAAATCAAAACAAGACACACACACACACACACACACAAACTAGCTATTCATTTGTAAACTGCTGATTTCTTTGAAGCATTGTCCCCTTAACCTTTCTGTAAAGCATCAATGATTTAACTATTCTTCCACCCAAGCTTCAACATAAAGTGTAAGTTTGTCCTTGCTTCAGTTTTACTATAATTCATATTGCTCTGATAGGGGACCTTTTTAAACTGATGTCAACAAATTTTTAGTGCAAAAATTTTTGAATTTTATGCAGTTTTTTATAATTAATATTTTGTATGAAATCTTTGAAGTCCCCTAATATTTGAAATAAATTTTGGAAATAAAATCTACAGAAATTACTGATGCATTAAATAATAAAGATAGAAAAATGAATATATCAGATATGAGTATCTTTTATTTGAGAACTGGGAAGTTTGTTTTACTGATGAGATAAACAAGGATAGCACACAGAAGTTTTTGGGGGGGACAAGATAAGTCTAAGATATAGATGGAAATGTGAAGGTAGATGGATATATAAATATGAAGCTGAGAATAATAGCCTTGGCTATATATATATTTATATACACATATACGTATTATATATTTAGATGCTCTAAATTTATACATATATAATTTCTATATAAATATATTATTTGGAAGTTAATAGATTAGACATGATATTTCACAAGAATGTAAGATACCACTAAGAAAGAAAGCATAAATGAAATGAAGAGTTTTTAATGCTGAGGAATTATAAAATACCAGTCTGTTTGAAGTAAGAGCCAACAACAACAAAAGAGGGTAGGACTTGTGAGTGAGGGAGGATAGTGTCAGGAACAATTTTCCTTTTCAAATTTATGCTTGTCATTCCCTCTCCCAAGAAAACTCTTTTTCAGATTACTATATGCCTATTTTCCTCAACTTGTTTTTTGTGTGTGTGTGTAGGATGGATTCCCTATCTGTCCCCCAGGTCAGAGATTGCGCAGTGGCGCAATCTCAGCTCCCAGGTTCAAGTGATTCTCTTGCCTCAGCCTCCCCAGTTGCTGGGATTATAGGCACACACCACCATGCCTGGCTAATTTTTTTGTATTTTTAGTAGAGACAGGTTTTCACCATGTTGCCCAGGCTGGTCACAGACACCTGACCTCAGGTGATCTGCCTGCCTCAGCCTCCAGAGTGCTGAGATTACAGGTGTGAGCCACCATGCCAAGCCTGTTTTCCTGAACCTTTTAGGTCGTGGTTAAAGCATCAGCCTCTTACTGATACTTTCCTAGACCACTTAATTTCAAATCAACAACACCCAATACTGACACTTCCTATGCCTTTCTCTTTCTAGCACTTAGCAAAATCTAACATATGTAATTTATGGAGTTGTTTATAAAATGTTCTGCTGTCATAAGAATATATGACCCAGGAAAGTATCATAAGAATATATGACCCAGGAAAGTAGAGGTTATGTTTACTTTTTAAAAATACTATATCCCCAGAACTTAAAAATTAGTGCTAAATATATTGATAATGTACAATGATTTTGTTTTTTGGAAGTTGAATGGAGCAATATTATTGGACTATTGGATATCAATACAAGGTTAAAATGCTTTTATGAAATAATGGGAGCTGGGGAAATGACTGTGCAGTCATTTGGTTGTGGTCAATTCTGCCATTATAATCGCTGGCAGCACTAACTTTGACAGGAGTAAGAAAACATCTTTATAATAAAAAATAGAATATTATGATAAATGTAAGGGTTGTAGATTTGACTTGAGGAAGCTGAGGAATTTTCTTCATATCTTTAATTTCCTCAATGAGCTCTTCAACTTGGTGTGAGTAAAGCAAGCGTTAAGTTTGTGGGGAAAAGGAAGAAAAAAGTCAGATTTACCAGTCATTCCAGTGAATGTGGTAGGATGGCTGTATTAGTCTGTTTTTGTATTGCTATAAAGAAATACCAAAGGCTGGATAATTTATAAAGAACAGAATTTCAATCCTGTGCCACCTGGTTATCCCTCTGCTCCGTGGATCTCAGCAGCTTGGTTGATAGAAGAAGCAGGAGAGACCAGGCAGCCCAGCTTTGCAAAGGTTCTTGGTGCGCTGTGACAGGCAGGCATCCATCAGTCACTGTCCCTGCTGCCCAGATGCCCAAGAGGAAGGTCAGTTAAGCAGAAGGGGCAGTGAAGAAAGAACCCAAGAGAAGATCTGCATGGTTGTCAGCTTAATCTGCTCCTGCAAAGGTGGAAATGAAGCCAAAAAAGGCATCAGGAAAGGATGAACCTTCAGACAAAAGAGTACAAAGGAGAAAAGGGGGAGAGCAAAGGGAAAACAGGCAAAAGTGGCTAAGAAACTAAAGATTACCTGCAGAAAATGAAGAGACCAAAACCATGGAGAACCCATCTTCTGATGAAGCCCAAGAGAAAGAAACTAAGTCTGATTAATATCATACATAGTGTCTCAGCAGTGTTTCCTGTATTCCTTCTTGTACAATTAAGAGAAATATTTTTATCAACTATTTTGTAAATGTAAGTTTGCTAGTAGGTCTAGAAACATTTTTAGGAAGGAAGGAATCCTACCTCATCCCATTCTTTAAGTATAAGTGATTTTTTTAAAAGGTGAAAATTATTTGTCAATTGTTTACCTTTTGGTACAACCAGAAAATACTGTGGATTATGGGAGGCTTTGACCGTCTTGGGTGTCAGCTTAACATTCCACAGAAGGGGGTTTGTTTTTGTAACCCGTAATGCAAAGCATACTAAATGGCAACATGAAGTCACAATTCTTCATTTATTGTCTTGGACACTTAAAATTACTTCTACTCCCATGTTGTTTTTCAGTTGAATTGTTTTCTAAAGAAAACCGCTCCTTGACCATGGCTCTCCCTGTCAGAATTGTGCACACTCTGTGACATCTTTGGTTTTGGTAGTCCTGTTTTTCTAATAACATTGTTAATGTGCTGTGAAATACTGAAAATCTGAGTATGTAGTGTATGTACTATTCAATAGTGAATTGTTGGGAGTTATGTAACAGCTTGTCAACATATGAAGATACTGGAACTTGATAGTATCTTAAGGAAAGTTTAACTCGAAATTTTAACCTGGAAAGTCACTGGAATAACATTAAAACTAATTACAATGCATGGCTTTTTAGACTTTTAGTATATGGGTTAAGAGTTACATACAAATTGAAATGTCTGTGGACTGATCCTTAACATAACCAATAAAATGTCAACTATAAAAGAAGAAAGGAAAGAAAAAGAAAAGAGAAGAGGGAAAAAAAAGAAAATAGGTTTAATTAGCTCATGGTTCTTCGGGCTGCAGAGGATACATGGCACTGGCATCTGCTCGTCTTCCTGTGAGGCCTCAGTGAGCTTACACTCATGGCAGAAGGCAAAGCAGGAGCAGACATTGTCACGTAGTGAGAGCAGGAACCAGAGACAGAAGGGGGAGACCCTAAATTCTTTTAAACAATCAAATTTTGAGGGAACTATTGAGTGAGGCCTCACTTATCACGAAAGGGATGGTGCTCCCATAATCTAATACCTCCCATCAAGCCCCATCTCCAACATGGGGATTACATTTTAACAAGAGATTTGGAGGGGACAAGCATTCAAACCATATCAATGGCCAAGCAGTGTGTATTTTCTATGTGAGTGTTGTCATTTCATATTTAAAATGTGAATATGCAATCTTTTTATGTCAAAATCACCAATTTCACTATGTTGCTTGAGTGGAATCAAAGAGAAGGTAATGCCTGTTCAACCAGATGGATTTTGCTAGTTAAATGGGGAAAACTTAGAGGGATGTTAAAAGCATGTACATATGTATGTTTTCTTTACAAGTAATCAGAAGGGTAAAACTAAAACATGGAATCTGTGTCGGGCAAGGAGACAAGTGAAGAAGAGGAGAATGAAAGACTAAAAAAAGTTGTGAGTGTCAAGAATGATACCTTCTATAAAGTCAAAGAATTGTGGCAGTGAAAGGACAAAATACATTCTTTTCATGTACTCATGCTGGCATGTTTTCTTTATTATCATAAACCAATCCTTAGGCCATTATCTTACTGTCCATCATCTCCTTTTGTCACATTCCTAGGAAAATTCCTTCTATTGGCTTCTGTATCAGTTCATAAGCTTGCAGTGTATCCAATTAACCTGGGAGTATCCAGGCAAAACAACCAATGATTGTGAATTACATCTAAAAAGTCTATGCATACATTATGGGTGGGCTGGGTAGACTCTTATTTCTGAAGTTTACTCTCAGAGACATAGCAGTTTTATTCAGAATCAGAGAGAAAGTGATGTGGATTTTGGAAGGGAAACATCAAGCCCAAATAGCCCGGTTTTAAAATATTTTATTCAAAACAATGATGAAAAATACTACTAAAATAGACACAGCAAGGGAGTTTTCAAGCTTCATTATGCTTGAATAAAGAATAATTCACAAGGCCGGGCATGTGGTGGCTCATGCTTGTAATCCCAGCATTCTGGGAGCCCAAGGCGGGTGGATCCCCTGAAATGAGGAGTTCAAGACCAATCTGGCCAACATGGTGAAATCCCATCTCTACTGAAAATTAAAAAAAACCTAGCTGAGTGTGGTGGTATGTGCCTGTAATTCCGAGACTGAGACAGGAGAATTGCTTGCTTTGGGAAGGTGGAATTTGCACTGACCTGAGATTGTGGCTCTGCACTCCAGCCTGGGCAACAGAGTGAGACTTCATCTCAAAAAAAAAAAAAAAAAAAGAATAATTCACAAAATATTTTAATGTGTTTTACTATAAAGCTAAATCCCATGGGAATAGCCATAGCAATGTAAAGTATGCTTAAGTAATTTGAATTATAGAAAAAAGAATGATTTGATTTTCTAAACCAACTGACATTTTAGAACCAGTATAAAACTTAATAAAATAAAAACAAATCTTGATCTAGATAAGTATTTGTCTAATGCACCAGCAACACACATATACACACTCATTCTCTCTCTCTGTTTCTCTCTCTCATACATTAACACAGGGACACTAAATTATCAGGGCTATTTCTCTGCTTTAGAGGCTTTGGGGAGGAAAAGGACGACATATGAACCAAACATGATATGGTCATTATTGGACAAGCACAGAGTTAAACTTACATTTAACTATTTTTTGCTAAAAAAAAAAACAAACAAAAAAACGGATGTGACTTATCTGTAGTCCCAGAATCTCTACAAATATATTAAAGTTGAAATAAAACCTTCAGGTAGATTTATTGCTTACATTATTTGATTACCACATCTTTACAATGAGCAGCCATGTCTGTCTACAAATATGAACACACACACACACACACACAGACACACACACACACACACACACACACACACACTCAAACTATAAATCTTGAAAGTAAAAGCTCTCAGTATACATCCAAGACACTTTGGTTTTTTTCATTCCTTTTCCTCTTGAAAAACAGTTGATTTAGTAACAATATCTACACTTGAGCTCCAATACCAATGATAGTAAAGATTTTTAAAACCTACCTTCCTACAACTACTTTTGTTCAATTTATATTTATTATTTCTAAAAGGCTGTTCTTGCCTCTTTAAAAAAATCATGAAAAAGGAGAAGTAAAAAGAGACCAAAAAAAGAAGGAGATAAGAAAGAGGATGTGTAGGGACACATTTAAAAATCACTTTTATTTTCCCTGATTTTTTTCCTCAACTTTGATCATTATTTGGTAGAAAACAAAATCAATCCAGATTTGAAGATTAACAGGCAAGTTATAAGACTTATGAAATTCCAGAACAGTGTATAGTGTTCTAAGAGGAGGTGAGAATGGAGGATTAGGTTTCATTGCTGCTGAAATTAGACTTTCCTCTGTACATTATTGATGCACATTGATAATAACACACACACGGAAAAAAACAGCTGTGCCTGTTGAGAACCACCGTTTGAAGTAGCGATTTGGTGACACAAGATGACGTGTATTTCCCAGGCTTCAAAACAGAAAATTGGGGACAGAAGCTGAATAATTGCAATTACAGTGTTGCATATGACCTCTGTGAGTTGCCTACAGCCATTACAACTCACCTTGATTAATAAACATTTCCTACAGTGCCTGGACTGCTAAAAAGTGCCATTTTACATTTTCAAGATTGGCTATTAATTTAATCTGTATAACACAGATTCATAATCTGTGATAGACATTCCCATATTTCAAATAAAAATGACATGAAAACTGAAGATATGACAAACCATCTACACAACATTCCAGTAATGGAAAATATGTTCTTATGGCACTAAAAAAGAAAAAAAAAGATTTTTCTAAAGCTTCTCCTTGCCTATTTAGAAAGCACTGAGTGACAGCTTAAACTAGGGTTTATAACGCCCAGGGTGACTACCTACGAGGGCAATGAGAAATTTTTACTGTGAGCTGTGCAGTGACTTGTACTTGACACTTCTTTCCCAGATCAAGGAAGGAATAGTCATATTCTAAGGGGCATAAAATTACCTCAAAGCTGATGCCTCTGTTTTATAATGTGCTTTTAAGAAGATAATAATGAAGATAATAATTACCATTTTTTTTCTAATATTTTGGCTAGGTTTGGGGGTGGACAAAAATGATAAAACTGTATAATATTTATTGAATGCCAGGAGCTTGTTACTTACACTGCTATAACAGAAATGCCAATTATATGGGAGGTGACAAGACCTCTCATCTTGTCTTTCACATGTATTTTGTTAAAACTTTTTTGAGTCTCTATCTCACCCCTGAGGAAAAGAAAATCCAATGTCTATTTCCTTTTAGTAGCACCAGGATTCCTTAAGGTCTTCCATGTCCGCTAAGAATGTTTGTTAAAATTCCTTTTTCCAATCAAATGCTGAATTCTGCCCTTGTTTACATTCTCTCCCTGTGTGGTCTTCTCTCAGTTGTCTAATATCTATCTTCCTGTGTAGAGAGCCCAGATTAAAGTGCAGCCTAAACTAACACCATGGCTGTTGGAATTGATGGATAATGATGAGAATGGGATGCTAAGTGCAACTTGAAATTCCATTTAAAATGTAACACTTTAGGAGCCAGCCTTATTTTTGAATGCTTTTATCTTAACCTACTGGTAGATATTTCCTCCATATTCCAAGTTTCTTTTCATTAATACCTGAATTTTCACCATTTGCTGAGTAATTTTTTTCCTTCCTCAGATCTCTTTATTTTTTATTCCCTTTTCTCTCATCTCGACCAAAACAACTCCTTCAGGGAACCTCTTCTCCTTCCTGATTTCTGGAAATAAATTAATTAAAGCACCATTTGTTTCTTTAGCACTGTGCTTTGGGGTTCATCTTTACACATCCAAGTAGTTAATCAAAGCATTTGCAAAAAAAAAAGAAAGAAAAGAAAAAAAATAGACATGACTGAAAGAGAAAAGCAAGAAATATATATACAGCCACTTACTCATGCCTCTTCCTTGCCCCATTTTACAAAAGCATTTACAACAGTCCTTTGATTTTTATATTTGAAATTTAGAAATATCTCTAAATTTCAAATATAAAAGTAAGTCTCTACGATGTTAATTATGCAGCCTAAGTCACAGAGCAGCTAAGTTGGAAAGCTTATATCCAAATCTATTCTGTAAAGCCAGAGTTCTCTCTCACACACACACACATGCATGCACACACATGTGTATCTCTTTATAATATTTTAGGCCAAAGTCACCATCAGTCTTAAAGATATCAAGTGAAAAACACAGAAAAGCTTAACAATTGTCAAATGTTGTTAGATGAACAACTAAAAATGTTTTAGGGGGTATTAAGGTACTCCAGAGAAACTAGAACTCATAGATGTGATGAGAATTGGCTCACATGGTTCTGGCGGCTGAGAAGTCTTACAATCTGCCATGTACAAGCTGGAGAACCGAGAAATCCAGTGGTGTAATTTAGTCTGAATCCAAAAGTAAGACAACCAGGAGTACCAGAGTCCAAGGGAAGGAGAAGGTAGATCTCTCAGCTCAAAGAAAGAGTGAATTTGCCTCTCTGGCTTTTTATTCTATCATCCTAAGTGAATTTGATGATATTCACCAATATTGGTAAAGGTGAATCTTTACTCAGTCTACTGATTCAAATGCTAATCTCTTCCACAAAAAAACCTCATAGTCACACTCAATGATAATGTTTTATCAGCTATCTGGGCATCCCTTAGCCCAGTCAAAGCAACACACAAAATCAATCATTACAAAGAGTCATCAGGATTGATTAAATTCCTTTGTTTATCAAAATTTTAATAAACTTTTCTCCCCACATTTTTAACAAATGCCTCTTGCATATCATCATTGCCAGTGTAGCCCTGAAAAGCAGCCTCTTCAGTTTTGGTTTAATTCAACTTACGGATTGGCAGACTCTGTGTGCTGGGGTTATCCTAGGCACAGAGCATATAGCGCAAAGGTAAAACACACTCTCACAGACCCACTTCTTGTAGGCCTGTAAGAATCACCTGAAATGCTTATAAAAACATGGATTTCTTGGTTCTTCATTACCACAAGAGACTCTTATTCAGAAGCTTCAAGTGTGATTCAAGAATTTGTATTTCTGCCAAATTGCCAGACAATGATGATACTGCTGGAACTCAGAATACATGATGAATGACACTGCTCTAGAGGATGTTCTTTGCAATAATTAGGATGAGTTCAGATGTAATTACCTGAAAGCCTGACAGAGAATTAAAATTAAAATCCCTTTTTAAGATCACATAACAAAAAGTCTACATGTTGGAACGTTTAGAGCTGGTCCACAGCCCAGCTGTATCATTAATTACCAAAGTGGTTTTCATACTTTAAATTACCCAGCCCCATTAAGCAATCACCTATCTTAGGGATTGGTGTGTCATGTTTCTAAAATGATTGTCATATCTAGAAGTAGGAAGAGTTAAGAAAAGCAGATGATTATCGGGTCAGCAAAATATTTCCTTCCTTATCTCCTTGATAGAGAATATCACTGAACACTTGGGAGACTTCTTCCTATCTTTCATGGTCTGGATATGTCACATGACATGATTGTCTCTTGCTGCAATGGAAGCTGAGAAATTATATGTGTGGCATTTGCAAATAGTAATGTGTATGGATTCCACCAGTAAGAGAGAAGAATGATGGTAATGATTAGGTTACCAACTATTACATTATAGAAAGATAAAATTATAGATTATAGAAAGATAAAAAGAAAATTTATATTGGCCCTAAACAGCATTCTCGAGGAGAGTATATACAAAGGCATGGAGTTATAAAAGAGTACAGAGTATTCAGGAAATTGAATAAAATGTATTTTTAAAATATATATATTTGACTGAAATACAGAGTATATGGAAGGAAATTGTCAAGGAGAAGCTGAAGAGAAAGGACAAATATAATTTTTGGCAATAGTATTTACATTTTGTAATTATGTCTATTTATTACAAAATTATTGTTTAAGGCTATGATTGAGGAATTCCATTTCAAATTTTCCAATGATCATTAGAAGAAATCTTTTTAGATATAAACTGTATTTGCTAATGTGATCCTAATAAATAATAATGATTTGATATAGCACATAAGTTTACTGATAAAGAGGTATGCACATAACCTTTCATTGCACCTTTATTCTTTTTGCAAGTGTCATCAATTTTGTGTTTGGGACCTCGAAAGCAATCAAAAAAGAGAAACCAGGAAATGCAGGGATAATATAATCAGGTGGTTCTTTCTGTTGACCAGCAATGAGTTTATAGATAGGAGCTCATGGATTAAAAAGTTACTTTAGTGTCTGCGTTTCTCAGCTGTTGTTTTATCAGATCCTTAGAACACAAGAACTTCAAATAAATATGAGCCAGGATTCAGTCCACTTGTTATATGTTCCTACTTCGGGAAGTTATAGAAATGTACTTCTCTAATAAGATCATATTTGTTTGCCCTCAACTTAGGTATGATTATCATTTGCTGGAACCAGACCCACTTAACATTTTAATAAGCTCTTTTCAGTGTCTTCAGTAGTGAAAGTGAAAATCAGTGGGGTGGAATTTCTGAACCCTAGTGACATCCTCAAGGGAAAAAAAATTAATATAAATGAAAGGTGGTGATTTTATTATTTTTAAGGTGCCTCTGGAGTTGCTCTTTGTAGAATCAGAGATATCATGTAGGTCTTAGAGCATTTTACCCCCTGGTTTTAGAGTTTTCCTCTGGCTAGATACAATTTGCAGAATGGCAGAATCTGAAACCACTGGGCATAAAAGGCTTGCAAAATCAATATAACTCCTATCAGTCACCAAGCAGAAGATTCATTTCACACATCAAACAGAATGCAAAGCCATGGATTCCTGTACTCCTAGTGAAATGGGTTTCTGTATAGTTACATGAAGTTAATAAAACACCTAACACATTGATCGTATATTGACAGGGCTATTTTTCTCTGTGATTAACGGTCTCACATTCTGTGTCAGTGCAATATCAAGCTCTTTTGAAATTTTCTACTACATCCTGAAAGCAGCCTAGCCATAATTTCTCAGGTGTGAATTTCTTTAATCACAACAAATTCTACTACTTGAATTATCCATTAAGAGTATTATAGATCACACCCCTCCTTGTAATAAGTAAACTTAATACATGTCTTCAGTGTACGTTTATCGCATTTCATTGCAATTATGTATTCATTTCTATCATACTTTAAAAACTCTATGAAGTCAGGAACAATGTTTTGTCATTTCTGATATTCAAGCATAGCTCAAAAGCTGGCAAGAAGAAAGAAGGAAGGGAGGGAGGAAAGGAGGGAAGAAGGAAGAAAAGGAGGGAGAGGGAGGAAAGGAAAAGAAAACACTAATGTGCTTAATGAGCTTGAATAAAGAAGAAATGCTAGCATTTAAAGGGAGAACTGGCAATAAAATAGCTCCACACCCTTTAAGGGCAAGCCAGAATTCCAATTGTACTTAAATAACTGGTGGTATTTTATTTTCTTCCTGGAGAGTTAGATAGTTGTCAACTTCTTTCACTTTGATTATTAAGTAGCATTCATTACATTCCAGTGAGATCACCAGTAATGGAAACCTTTCTACTCTGTGAGCATTTAAACAATCTAGTTCAAAACAGGACCAGTATCTCTTCTCCTTAGATACACCGAACCTGCAAAAAAACATCACAGACTTCCAGACTCTCCACAGCTATGTTTCTGAACCTACCACGAATAAAATAAGTGTAAGCATTTTTGTTCCTTCTAGGGTAAATCATCACAGACTCCAAGAATTATTTTATATATGAAGATGTTTTGGAAAAGAAAGAGTAGCTAAAAATCCCATGTGACTCTCTCCTTCTAGAGCAGAGGTTCTTTACAAGGAGACTACAGCTTGTTAGTCAGTGTCCATATTGTCTATTATTTGTAAAGGAGACTATAGGGTCTATTTCTCCTTTAGGGCGTCTATTTCCTGCAGTGGGTCCTTGTGCCTTATGAAATTTAATATAAAATATTCTAAGTATATAGGTATGTGGACCTTTTTCTGAGTAGAATTTATAATTTCGTAAGAATATCGTAGTGGCTGTTAACCCCCACATGTTGAACAACCACTACTTGTGAACCAAGGCAGTGGAGAGAAGCATTCAAGCTCTAAAGTCAGGACATAAGGCAAAATTTAGGCAAGTTGTTCCCTTATATTTTCCCGAGTCTTTCACATAAATAGAATGTCTCTTTTAATTCGTCTAATAGAGATAGTCTTTTTCTTTATTCTCAGTTTTGGTTTCAAAAGATAACCATTTATTTGATGGATTAATAAATTAATTTGATGTCTTGTGTTTAGAACCCTTATCATTGAGTGGGAAGAGGTTGTTTTTATTTTAAAAGGCACACACAGCATGGCATAATGTTTACATTATAAGAGTCATAATGCCTCCCATCCCACACTTCCTCCAAGGCTATTCTTCATAAATGACGGGAATAATTACTGGCACTATTAAATTCTACCTCACACTTTTTCTATTTTAAAAAAGTTATTTGACTACTATTGGGAAAATATAATCAAAAACAAAATCTTCTCTCAACCCAGAAAATATCTGTACACTGTAGAAGAATAAGAGGACAATTTTATTACTAAAAGAATGTTAAGCCAAAATGTGACATTCATCATAGGCAATCCAGCATGAGTTTTCAGAGACAGAAAGAAATCTTACACATGTATATAGCCAAGCAGATACAATCTATAACAGCGTGTCCTCAATGTAAACAATTACTAGTCCTCAAGTAAGAAGACTTGAGGGCACCATTTGTTACACACCATAGTTTGTTATAAATTCATTTGGTATTTGGGGTGACTATCTAGATTTGTTATTTGGCTTTGGCTTTATCCAAAGGAAAAATATACTTTTCCTATTTTCATGACAAGAGATAGTTTTGTTATATTGAATGAACTGCTCTTGATGTCAGGTTTTTACTATCCCTCAGAAATGGGGAGACAGAGGTGCTATCCTCCAAGATGATTATGTTTTTTAAAAATAAATCTGAGGTCACTGACAAAGAAATTCTTGAGTGTTAAAGTTTGCAAGAGACTTACTTAGCTTATATATATTTGAAAAAGACAGAGAAAGAACTCAAAACTTTTCTTTTAACTTTAAAGTAAACTTTAAGAAAGAGGAAAGATCGTTTCTTCACTGTTTTCAACAAGAAAAATGAAGCCTCTTACTTTTAACTTCTATTTGCCTTTACACTAAAAAAATCTATTTTCATAAATTTTATCAATTTGTAAAGTTAAATTTAGTCTATTAGTTCACAGATTGTAGAACTGAGGCCTAGAGAGCCAAGATGACTTTCCTAATATCTGACTAGCTGGTTAGTGGTAAAATCTGAAAGTCAAATTTTGATTTTTAAATCTCCTATTTAATAAATATGCTAAAACATGCATCAGCACAGTTCTTTTTTAAACTTTCTCATATGTTTAATACAGAAAGCATTGTTTTAATAAGGATTTTCTGTTTTAGGTATGGACATCAGGGGAGCCACGCAGTGAATACATGGCTATGAAAGATGATTATGGGGATGAACTTTTCTCAGTCAACATATCTCTTCTTGAATGTGTTTATTTTTAAAAATCTAGAAATTCCCTTTTAGTTATTATTTAAAATTCATAATTTGATTTCTTTATACACATACCATCACACATACAACACATAATTTTATATAAAGGCAGCATAGTATTTTTCCTTATTTGTTTGCCTTCCCCTCCCATAAATTCTATTTACAGCCCTTCTCTGTCCCCTGTTAAATCATTCTCTTTCAAATTTCTCTCCTTACTAACACAATTCTATATAGGCATAAACATACACAAAAACATATGTATATACTCATAGAACCTTATTCATTATGACTAGTTTTTATAAATGCACCACACTTTTGATCCTCTTTCTTCTCTCACAAAAGTACCACATAGAAATCCCTCCAAGTCATGTACTGTACTCTGAATGATGTATTTATTATTTAACCTTAGTATACTATGCCATATTGTCAAAGAATATCAGAGCAGAATAGCATTTAAAGAGGTAAAAACAAATAGTATTCAGGAACTATTGAAATAGAAGAAAAGAGACCTTGTTATAAACCGTGCTTAATTTGGCTGGGCTTAATGGCTCATACCTGTAATTCCAGCACTTTAGGAGGCTGAGGAAGGTGGATAGCTTGAGCTCAGGAATTCAAGACCAGCTTGAGCAACATGGTGGTATTTCTACAAAAATATAACCATCTCTACAAAAATACAAAATTTAGCCAAACATGATGGCATCCACCTATGGTATCAGCTGCTCAGGAGGCTAAGGCATGAGGACAGCTTGAGCCCAGAAAATGGAGGGTATACTGAACTGTGACCACACTACTGAACTCCAGCCTGGGTGACAGAGCAAGACCCTGTCTCAAAAAAAAAAGTACTGAGATTGATCCCCAACACATCGTAATCAAATGAGGATTTGTAGCTAAGGAACAGGATGAGGATCAGTGATACAAAATTACTAGGAGAAAGCATCATGGTTAAGAAGGGATTCTGGTTAACCTACCAGGGCACTTAGGTATCCTTGGGGTGTTTGTGGGGGTTAAGAAATTTGATCATATAAGGAGGGTGATCAAATATTGAGGGTGGAAGTTTTCGTTAATGACTTAGCAAGATTCTTTTTACGACTAGGCAATGCAGGCCATGGACAGATGGATGACCATATTTGGGGTATAATTGAGAAGAGGGCTTAGAGGAGCCTGACTAAAATTTGGCCAAGAAGACAAGTTTTTGTCAATGTATTCAACATAATTTATTCAGACCTCTTATTTTGTTTCCAAATATTTTTATCTCTGACTAATGCTGCTTTAAACTTATTGTATTAAGGGCTAGAACTTCTAGAGAGGAAGGGTTATATATTTTAATTTGAAACCATCTTTTCAAAAGTCCTCTAATGCCACAATCTTTGTACGTATATGAGAAACCCTCCTTCCCCAGTAGAGACTTTTCTTGACATCTTTACCTAGGGACACAACTAATTTTGCCACACATCTACAATGTCTCTGGGAGATTCTCTTAGTTGGCATTATCAGACCTTGAAAGAAAAATATACAAATACCCGGGTGGTCACATTGAGTGTTGGTTCTGATACAAAGAAATGTGTCTGAAAAATAGTAGCTTCAGATAGCACAGAAGTCACTTAACAAAATTATTCATGGCTTTGTGCCAAGTCACAGAAATTATAGTTTTATGATTTTCTTGTGGATAAGTATTGCAAATGTTTCCCAGGAAACAACTACGTGTGGTCATCATTTTAATATACTAGCCAAGCCAAATGGAAGTCACTCTTATTCATTCTCCTTGATTGTGAATTAGTAAGAATCTATACCTTGGAATATCTTTGGCAATTGAAGGGAGAACCATTTAAATCTTTTTTCTTTTTGATGTGCTTTTGGGTTGAAAATCTGCTTATATAGTGAGCCCTTTGTATCTATGGGTTCAACTATCCAAAGATCAGAAATATGGCAAACAATAGGAAAGAAAAATTAATACAAGCCAGACATGGTTTGTATTATGATTCCCTGTAATCCCAGCACTTTGGGAAGCCAAGTTGGAAAGATCACCTGAGGCCAGGAGTTCGAGCTACAATGAACTAAGACACACCACTGCAGTCTAGCCTGGACCACAGAGTGAGAATTTGTCTTTTAAAAAAAAAGAAGAAAAAAAAATTACAACAATAAAAATAATACAAAAGTCAATACAGTATAAAAACTACTTACATAACATTTACACATTGCTTTAGGTATTATAAGTAATCCAGAGATGATTTAAAGTATATATGTTGGGGGATAGAGGGCAAGAGGAGGGAAGAGCATTAGGACAAATACCTAACGTATGCAGGGCTTAAAACCTAGATGATGGGTTAATAGATGCAGCATTCCACCATGGCACATAAATACCTATGTAACAAACTTGCATGTTCTGTACATGTATCCCAGAAATTAAAGTAAAATAAGAAAAGAAAAGAAAATGTGCTTTTCTTCATATTTGAAGAAATATATAATTTTTGAGTTGCATTGCCTTCTCATAGCCACATAACAAAATATACCTCCAGGAATCTGAATCAATTTATCTGCTTGGGTTGGTGGGAAAGTGTATGCCAAGAACAAAGATTTGGTATTGAGTAGTATTAAACTGTTTATTCTGCCCATAATTAAAAATGGAAATGTTTGTTTTCTGAAACCCTTTCAGATAAATGACAATAAAAATCTTCCTCAGCATGGGCTGCGTGCACCATCCCCCACCCCTAACCCATACATTCATCTACAACAGCAGAAATATATGCATGGAGTTTATCTAAAATATTTGTGGGCTGGGCGCAGTGGCTCACCCCTGTAATCCCAGCACTTTGGGAGGTTGAGGTAGGCAGATAACGAGGTCAGGAGATGGAGACTATCCTGGCTAACATGGTAAAACCCCCACCCCCGTCTTTACTAAAACTACAAAAAATTAGCAGGGCATGGTGACACACACCTGTAGTCCCAGCTACTCAGAAGACTGAGGCAGGAGAATAGCTTGAACTCAGGAGGCGGAGGTTGGAGTGAGCTGAGATTGTGCCACTGCACTCCAGCCTATGTGACCGAGAGAGACTCTGTCTCAAAAAAAAAAAAAGAAAGAAAGAAAATATAAATATAAGTATAGATAGATATTTGTAGCAGGATTTTGACATGCTCATGAATCCTCCAATTTTCTATCAAAATGATTCAATTATTCAAACATTATGAGGAAAACATACAACTTAAGGGAGTACAGCTTGAGAAACTTGATAGCCTGGCTGCTAGAGATGGAGTCCCCTTGGAGGCAGCACCTTCTGTGCACAACCCTGATGAAATTTTAGATCTCCACCACAGAGACTGACACAGAAAGCTGTGCCCTTGCCATAGGATCAAGTTTACACTAACTGTCCAAAGAGCCCAGAGAGTCTATAGGCCCCTCTGCACACTTTCACTAAAGACTCTCAGCCTATTGGCCTTTTGAGAAACAGAATATCTCCTATCTTCTAAACCTCCGAGAGACACAAGCAGCACCTGAGGAGTTGCTTAGGTAACTGACATTTACTTACCTCTACTGACAATTCTGGTACATCTGTGTGTACATGGACAAGGGTGAACAATGAAAAATGATGTGTAATCAATAGAGTGAAGAAAAGACATGCATAAATTATATGCAAATACTAGTCATTTTATATAAGGCCCTTGAGCATCTACAGAATATGGTATCCAATCCAAGGAACAACTATATGTGTGTGTGTGTGTGTGTGTGTGTGTGTGTGTGTGTGTGTGTCTAAGTATATGTTTGTTGGTGAAGAGGAATTCATAGAGAAATTCATATTCTATAGAAAGTAATTCAAATTTCTATGTCCTTCAAGAGTTTTGATAATTTGAACTTCACAAAATTCTCCAGATTTTACCTTACTTAGGAGAGCTCAGGGAGTATCCTATATGCAACTTAGACTACATTGTTTGCTTGCTGATTTATATAATTCACATGAACACAGCACTTTTTTTTTGAGACAGAGTCTTACTCTTTTGCCAGGCTGAAGCGCAGTGGCGCAATCTTGGCTCACTGCAATCTCCACCTCTTGGGTTCAAGTGATTCTCCTGCCTCAGCCTCCCAAGTAGCTGGGGCTACAGGTATGCACCACCATGTCCAGCTAATTTTTGCATTTTCAATAGAAACAGGGTTCCACCATGTTGGCCAGGTTGGTCTCAATCTCTTGACCTCGTGATCTGCCCGCCTCGGCCTCCCAAAATGCTGGGATTACAAGTGTGAGCCATCATGCCCTGTGGAACACAGCATTTTTACATCTACGTTGTTATTACTTATATTGTCACCTGTGCTTAGACTTCCTTTCCCCTTTACTACATTTATTCATCCTATGCATCATTCAAGGCCCAACACAAAGATCTTTTCTTCCATGAAATTTTCTGTGTCTTTAACTTGAAGGTGATTTCTTCTAATGTCTTACTCTTATCACATTCTGTCACATATTATCCTCATTTCAATCTTTGTTTTATATTACATAAATATTTCAAGCCATTTGATTAGTGATAATTCATTGCTAATGTTTATATATATATATAAACATTATATTTTTTTCAAAGAGCCCTACATGTAGGAGGATCCAATAAAATATGTATGTACTGGTTCATTATTTATAGAGGGACTACATAATCTAGTATTTTTTTCATCAATGATATCTAGGGTTGACGACTATTTTCATTGTTTACTATCTGTCTTTGGAAAAATTACTTCAATTTTGAATCTCTACTCTCTTGCTTGTAGAATGTCTATAACACTTATATTTCTGAATGATTATGAGAATTAAATGATATGGTAAAATTTCTAGCACATGTCTGATATATATACTTGTATACATTATATATTACTGTTTAAAAATAAAAAATAAAATGAAGCTATAGTTATGCCTGCTATAATAAATGATACTTTAAAAGTAGACAGAAATGTTGAAGACAGGCTGAATGGAAGTTTGTATTTCTACAATTATTGTTATTGTTACTCTATTTCTTTGGGAAAACCAAATCTTGAGATATCATGGCACTACTCCAGAGCTTTGAATTTTATGAAATTTCTATCCAAAGAAGTCATTCAACATACTCTTGGAGGATATTTTCATTAAAAACAAAAACAAAAGCAATTAAGATGAAATTGAAACATTGGAAAACTACTTCATAATAAGCATCATTGAGTCCATTGTATCTGCATTTAAAATAAACAGTTAGAAATATTAACTATGGCAGGACAAACATCAAAGGAATGAAAAGAGTCAGGAAGGGTTCCAAGAATGAGGAGCACAAGTCATAGGATACAGGAGCCTGTTCGTCAACGCTTCTTCTGGTCCAAACAAGGATAATGAAAACATCAAATTAAGTAATAATTACTAGAGGCTGGGGGAGGTGGCTCAAGCCTATAATCCCAGCACTTTGGGAGGCCTAGGCAGGTAGATCACCTGAGGTCAGGAGTTTGAGACCAACCTGGCCAGCTTGGTGAAACTCCATCTCTACTAAAAATACAAAATTTAGTTTGGTGTGATGACGGGCACCTGTAATCCCAGCTACTAAGAAGGCTGAGGCAAGAAAATCACTTGAACCAGGGAGGCGGAGGTTGCAGTGAGCCAAGATCGCTCCCCTGCACTCTAGCCTGGGCTACAGAGCAAGACTCCATCTCAAAAACAAAATTAAATAATAATAATAATAATTACTAGAAAAAATGAAGAAGTACCTGCTTTCAAAAATCTATAAAGGCTGTTGTGCAACAATTAATTAAATAAGCTAATGATTAATTGTAAAATAAAGAAGTGGAATGAATATATGAAATGCATATTAAGAAGAGGCATGAACTTTATAGTTCTAAGAGGAGGAGATTTCATGGAAAAAGTGAAATGAAGTACTTTTTCTAACTAGATTGACAAACAGAGTAGGTAAAGGAATTCTAGGCTGATGTAACCATTCAAGCAAAGTCTAGTAGTGAAAATTTATTCAGCTAGCCTACAGTTATTTAGGATCTCACAATATGCTATCAAATAAAAACAATGTAGTCTTAAGTGTTTTTTTTAAATTAAAAAAAACTTTTAGGTTCAGTGGTACATGTGGAGGTTTGTTACATAGGTGAACTCATGCCATGGGGGGTTGTTGTACAGATTATTTCATTACCCAGGTATGAGTAACCAATAGTTATCTTTTCTATTCCTCTTCCGCCTCCCTCCCTCCACTCTCCAGTAGACTCAAGTATCTGTTGTTCCCTTCTTTGTGTTCATGAGTTCTCATCATTTAGCTCCCGCTTATAAATGAGAGCATATGGTATTTGGTTGTCTGTTCCTGTGTTAGTTTGCTAAGGATAATAGCCTCCAGCTCTATCCATGTTCCCATAAAATATATGATCTCATTTTTTTTTTATGACCGCATAGTATTCTATGGTGTTTATGTATCACATTTTCTTTATTCAATCTGTCATAATGTAGTCTTAAGTAAGAAAATGATTTATTCAAAAAGCTATTGCAGTAGAAAGAACAATTACCAGACAATCTTTCAGCATTTTAGAGTAAAGACTTTCCTTTATGGAGAGAAAGAAAACAGGGCTATCAAGAACTGGGTGTGGGGAAAAGAGTGAGCAGGTTGTGTCGCCAAACAATTGAACAGGAAATGTTTTACACCATAAGCTAATTAACTAATTGTGTAAAAGCTGATCTCAGAATGGTTGTTAAGGTCGTGTTCCATGTTCAGTACTTGCTTGAGTTCATAATGCTTGTTGAAACCCAAGGTGAGACAGCCTTCACAGGCCTGAGAGAAGGAGAGAAGCTAGACCAAAAAGCTTGACCTCTTTGGTCAAATTGAGCTAGCAGTCCTTTTGTGCAGATTACTCAGCAAAGCAAAAGTTTAGCTAATTATTTATGAGACAAAGATTGGGAATTTGGAGTGTCTGTGAGTGACACTATCACAGGTAAATAAGGATGTCATCCATCAATCTTATTTAAGTTATATGGCAAGGACAGTATTTTGCAGTGCTGTATTTTTGGAAACATAAACGTTTTGAGGAATTTCTTAACCATTGGTGATTTCCAGAAGCACAGGGCTCAGATATAGTTCAACATTATCAGTACAAAACACTGTGCTAGTATCAAACAACATTTCTGCAGAGTTCAATTTTGTGGTAAGACACATACATAAATAATATACTATTATAATACTAGAAAGTTTTAAAGAGAAACAGAGAATATAGAATACCTTGGCAGAAAAATAAGGATTGAAGAGACTGACTTGACATATTTGGAGATTTTGTGCTGTGAAATCAAGAGCTAAGATTATAAAGAGTATGATGGTGTGTTGAAGTTCTTAAATACTAGGAAGTATTTAAACAAATGATTCCTCAGGGAATTCATTTTAATCTTAGATCCAGTTTATTCATAGGAATTAAAATAGACAAAACACATTTAAATATTTTCAAGAAATTCTCTTTGATAATTAATTAACTGAGCACAGGATATATAAGAGGAAATAGATGGAAGCTGAACAAAGGAAACTGCAGGATAAGATGGATTCAAGCCTCAGGGCAGATGGCCTTGGCCTACTGATTTTTTGAACTGTAAGTTGATCCAGTTAGAATTTTAAGTTAAAAAATATAATTTGCATTAAATTGATTAGAAAAGCAAAAAAAATCCATTAATATGTTGCTATCATGTAAACATTCAAATAGTAAGAACCTAAAGTAGGATAGTAAGATTGGGTAGAGTCAAATAAAAGTGTTCATTATTTAGGATTAGAGAAGAGATGGGATTTGATTGAGCAAATGTTTATCCTTGATAGCTAAAGAAAATAGTTAGCTAAATCATGGCCCCAAAATGTCCATCTTTAGTGAAATTGAACAAACTTGTCAGTCTTACTGATGACCAATCTTCCTGCTGAAGGCAACAGAAAAATTGGACACAATTCATAGTAATAATTCCTTTTAAGGCACTGGAGAACTATCAATGCATATGGTAGCCAGTACTCAAAGGGCCGATTTCCCAGAAATAAAATATAGAGAAGTTAACTTAGCGTTTGGCACTGTGTAGTACATTGTTTGCAAATATGCCCATAACTTTTCTCCTTAGATCTGTGTACACTTACTTTATGACTTTGAAGTTTTTTCATCAAAAAGTGAAGTATATTTCTCTGAGTGTTGAATCTGGCCTAAACTTATGACTTTCTTTGTAACCAATACTATATGGTAGAAAGGATGTTATTCTAAATCTCAGTCTAAACATGAATATTATTCCCTGACCTCTGTGAATTCTCTTAGATCCCTTACAAACTTGTATATGATCCAGTCTAGGCTAGCTTTCTGATAAAGTGAGATATATGATCCAGTTGCTTTCACTGCTAAACTGACAGCAAGTCAATCATAGAAGTGGAGTCACTGGCTGACCAACAAAAGATCACAAATTCAAGAACAAGCCTAATCAAGTTAGTGGCCCAGCTAAGCTCAGTCTAACACATAGAATGATGAAGTAAATAAATGACAATAAAATAGACAAATTCTTAAAAATTATGTAATTTATTGGCACTGAAATGGGAACAATTAGAATATTTAAATATTTACATCTGGATTAAAGCATTGACTAAATAATTTTCCACAAAGGAAATTACAGGTCATATTATTTTAGTCGTGAATTCTCCTCATTCAAGGAAGAAAGATTACCAGTCTTATGCAAATTATTTCAGATAATAGGAAAAAAGAAAATATTACCCAATTTGGTTCATGAGCCAAGCATAACTTGGATACCAAGCTTTACAAGGATAGGAGAGAGACATTTACAAATGATTTTTTCTATGAAAATAAATGTAAAAATCATAAACAAAATATTAGCAAACTAAATTTAGCAGAACTATACATGAAATTATTTATTTTGATGTGAGATTAATTTATTATAATCATTAATCTTACATGTGAGATGGATCAATGCAATGCAGTACATTAATAGTATAAAAGAAAAATGTATGTGATCACTTGAACTGATACATTCATTAGACAAGTTTTTGCTCTACTGATACTACCTTACAAATTACTCCAAAAGCCTAATGACTTACAAAAATGCACATTTATTTTTCAAGCTCATATTGGGAGCTTACTGCTAGTGTTTCTGCTTCAGAGTATGGATCAAATTCAGATCTGCTCTCTTTATTTACTTTCTGAAGATGCCGAAGTTGAAGTAGTTATCTAGGGTTATCGTTTTACATGGCCATTAGCACGAGAACAAGAAGCTAAGAAAAATAACATAAACAACTTTTAAAGTCTCTGATTAGTCATGTCCATTATCATGCCTTTGGAGTGTCACATGACCAAATGAGTGACACAGGGATTTCTATTCCACTTATATTTACAGTATAGTAAATGTAGGAGGGAAGAAAGGAATTGTAAGCAAATAATAACACCTACCACGATGAAGAAAACAACATTTTATAACATCAAATTTTATTTATGATTAAAATTAAATGATTAAGAAACTAGAAAAGAAACATTTTACATCTGATAATATAAAAGAAAAAGAATAATAATAT
This sequence comes from Cacajao melanocephalus, assembly GCA_963573385.1. Classification (NCBI taxonomy): domain Eukaryota; kingdom Metazoa; phylum Chordata; class Mammalia; order Primates; family Pitheciidae; genus Cacajao; species Cacajao melanocephalus. Next base: position 38,346 of record CAUYLG010044966.1, on the reverse strand, counting down.
TTACTACAAAAATTCAATAGAAAATACCATGTTTGGGGTGAAATATTGAAAGCTCTTTCTCCTACAATCTGGAATAAGACAAAGATGTTTATATTATGAATTCTGTTGAGCACTATGGAACAGGTTTTTAACTCTTGATAATAAATTAGGATATAAAAGAAAAACTATCATTCTTGCAGAAAGAATGATTGTGTATATAGAAAATTCAAGATTCTAAATATAAGTGATACACAAATGTAAGTAATTCACAAAGGGATTGTGCACTGAAAACTATACAATACTATTAAGACAAAATGTTACAATCTCTAAATAAATTATAGAATATGGAATGTTTATGAAGCAGAAAACTCAACATTTTTAAAATGTCAATGTAGTCACCTAAAACTCAAACAAGATTTTATCTTGTTGAAATTGACAAACCAGTTCTGGAATGTATATGGAAATGCATTCAACTGTGAATAGGCAAGACAATCTTGAAGAAAATAACAAAATCTAAATATTTAGACTGTTGGATATCTATATAGTTTTATAAAGCTAAAATAAATAAGAAACAGCGACACTAACAAAAGGTTAAACAAATAGATCAATTTGATCAATTAAATAATATAGAAACAGACACTTATTTATAAAATTTATTTATAAAAATTGGCACTGCAAAATATTGGGATTTAATTATATGTTCCTATGCAATACAGAAAAAAAAAATTCCAGGTTGTTTGCAGATTTAAAATGTGAAAAGTGAAATAAGTAAATTAACTAATTACTTAATACATAGGCTCCTAGAAAATATAGTAAGCCAACTTACATTTCTTAAATTAGGCCTAAAAAGGACAAATCCTGATATAAATATCAATTTGATCTATATTTGTGTTAGTCCATTTTCATGCTGCTGATAAAGAGATACCCTAGACTGGGTAATTTATACAGGAAAAAGTGTTTAATGGACTTACAGTTCCCTGGGCTGGGGAGGCCTCACAATCATTGTGGAAGGCAAGGAGGAGCAAGTCAAGTGTTACATGGACGGCAGCAGGCAAAGAGAGAGATCCATCAGCTCTCATGAGACCCAGTCACTATCATGAGAACAGCATGGGGAAAACCTGCCTCCATAATTCAACCACATCGCACCATGTTCCTCTCGTGCCATATCGGAATCATGGGAGTTACAATTCAAGATGAGATTTGAGGGGACACAGCCAAACCATGTCAATATTTATATTATCAACAATCCTTCATTAAAAGATACCATTAAGAGATTGAAAATTCAGGGCCAGGAACAGTGGCTCATGCTTGTAACCCCAGAACTTTGGGAGGCCAAGGTGGGCAGATCATTTGAGGTCAGGAGTTCTAGACCAGCCTGGCCAACATGGTAAAACCCCAACTCTACTAAAAATACAAAAATTAGCTGGGCATAGGGGTGCACACCTGAAATCCCAGCTATTTGCAAGACTGAGGCAGGAGAATTGCTTGAATCCAGGATGTGGAAGTTGTGGTGAGCTGATATCATGCCACTGCACTCCAGCCTGGGCAATGCAGTGAGACCCCATCTTAAAAAAGAAAAGAGAGGGAGAGATTGAAAATTTAAGCAGCGGAATAAGAAATTATATTTCAATACATTTAATCATAAAAGGGCTCATGTGTGGAATGTATAAATAACCTCCCATAAATCAATTACAAGCAATGGGCAAACTAATAGAAAAAGGGCATAAGTCATGAACAAGCATTTTATAAAGGATATATGAATATCATCTTTAGTAACATGCTCCCTTTATGAGTCACCAACCAGAAAAATTCAAAGTATAGCTAAAATTAGACACTTATAGCACTACTAAAGTTACTGAATTAAGAACAAATACTAATAACACCAGTGTGGATATGAATATGAAGCAACTGGAATTCTCTACCTCTCCTACTCTGCAACTGATTTGAAAAAAATTTTTGGCTGTTATTTGCATAAACATATGCATGCTCTATGATACAGCAATTCCATTCTTAGATATATACCCAGCATAAATGTGTTTATATGTTAACCACAAAGCATATGAAATATTCATTGCAGCATTACTCATAACAGTCAAAAACTGGAAAAAGACACAAGTGTCTATCAACACTAGAAAAGACAGATTGCTGTACAGTTATTCACCACTATACTATGCAGTGTAAAAAATTAATAAACTGACTGGACATGGTGGCCCATGCCTATAATCCCAGCATTTTGGGGGGCTGAGGCAGGAGAATTGTTTGAGGCCCAGAGTTCAAGACCCTGCTGGGAAACATCATGAGACCCCACTTCTACAAACAATTTAAAAAAATTCGCCTAGAGTGGTGATGTGGGCCTATAGTCCCAGCTACTCGGGAGGTTGAGGTGAGAGGATGGCTTGAGCTCAGGAGTTTGAGGCTATGATTACACCATTGCACTCTAGCCTGTGTGACAGAGCAAGACTATATCTCTGAAAAATAAATAAATAGGAATAAATAAATAAAAATTAATCTTTTTGTAAAATACGAAAAATTTTTACAAACTTGGTATCCTATTAAACAAATCAAACAAAGACATTTGATGTATATCATTTATATGTATATAAATTTGAAACATAAGCAAACAATTGTAAGTCATAGAAATCTGAATATTGGTTATATTTTGGGAGGAGGGTAAAGGTAATGAATGGGTGCAAAGAAAACTTCTAAAGTTAGTTTTCTATCTCTTAAATTTCTGATACCTTTAGTTCACAATACTTCAAGTGTGTCTTTGGGATTTTTGTTTTTCTGCCTGAGTGTTGTATCTTAATACAATTTATATATGAAAACAATGGACTAAGAAAAATAGTATCACTTTAAGATTACAACAAATATTGTACTCAATGATGAAGCATAATCTTTTTATGTTAAAGTCAAGGACAAGCCAGGCGTGGTGGCTCTCACCTGTGATCCCAGCATTTTGGGAGGCCAAGGCGGGCAGATGGATTGAGCTCAGGAGTTTGAGATCAGCCTGGATAATACGGGGAAACCCCATCTCTACCAATAATAGAAAAAAATTAGCTGGCGGTGGTGGTGTGTGTCTAAAGTCCCAGCTACTCAGAAGGCTGAGGTGGGAGGATGGTTTGAGCCGAAGAGGCAGAGGTTGCAGTGAGCCAAGATCGCGCCACTGTACTCCAGCCTGGGTGACAGAGCCAGACTCTGTCTCAAAAAATCAATTAACTAATTAATTAATTAGTTAAAGTTAAGGACAAGATAGAAGGTATTCTGTCACTTCTTCTATTCGACATCATTTTGGATGTCTTAGGCAATATGATTAGTAAACAAAAAGCAATAAAATTATAGCTATTAGAAAAAGAGATGATTGGTAAGTTCAAAGAAGTTATTGCTACCACTTTAAAAAGCCAACAGAATAAACTGAATAGCTATGACAACTGATAAAGATGTTTAAGGAGGTATCTGGAATCAAAATTGACTTACAGACAGTAACTTCAAAAATGACTAGCAATAGCTATTTAGATAATTAGATGGAGAAACCCATCCACAATGATAGCAATAAGTCTAGCAAAAAATGAGTAAATGTAAAGAATTTCTACACTTTTACACTGTTGGTGGGAGTGTAAACTAGTACAACCATTGTGGAAGACAGTGTGTTGCTTCCTCAAGGACCTAGAAATAGAAATTCCATTTGACCCAGCAATCCCATTACTGGGTGTATACCCAAAGGATTATAAATCATTCTGTTATAAAGAAACATGCACACACATGTTCATAGCGGCACTGTTTACAATAGCAAAAGACGTGGAACCAACCCAAATGCCCATCAACGATAGAATGGACAAGGAAAATGTGGTACATATACACCATGGAATACTATGCAGCCATAAAAAATGATGAGTTCGTGTCCTTTGTACATGGATGAATCTGGAAACCATCATTCTCAGCAAACTGACACAAGAACAGAAAACCAAACACCACATGATCTCACTCATAGGTGGGTGTTGAACAATGAGGACACATGGACACAGAGAGGGGAGCATCACACTGGGGTCTGTTGAGGGGGGCAAGGGAGTGTCAGCAGAGGGGTGGGGAGGTCAGGGAGAGATAACATGGGGAGAAATGCCAGATGTAGGTGATGGGGGGATACAGGCAGCAAACCACATTGCCATGTGTGTACCTATGCAACAATCCTGCATGATCTGCACATGTACCCCAGAACTTAAAGTACAATAAAATAATAACAATATAATAAAAAAGCATTTCTGAATTATAAAAAAGTACTGGCATAATAAATGAGAGTATGTTTCTGGATGGAAAGATGTGTGATTGTTATCTATTTCCCTACATATAATTATAATTATAATGTGAAGGCAATTTCAGTTAAACTTCCTCAAGGAATTTTCAGAAAATTGACATGCTCATTCTAACATTCATTCAGAAGAAACAAAAGAGAACATTTGCCAATAAAGCTAGGAACAAAAACAGTAAGGAGGATAAATCTAAGAAGTATCAAAATGTTGTACACAGTTTTAATAATCAAATCATGATATGTCATGAAGACAGCAAATTCATCAATAAATCCGAACAAAGCATTTAAAAACATTTAGTAAAAATAACTTGTTAAATGAAAAAGTACCATTTTATTTCAAAATCAGCAGGGGAAGGATTGTATCCAATCATATTAGGACAACTGGCTATCCATATTTAAGTTATAATTCTCCCTCTTACTATACATATACATATACATCATATACATATACATATACGTATATGTATATGTATATATTTGTTGTTGTTGTTCTGAGAGGGAGTCTTGCTCTGTCACCCAGGTTGGAGTGCAGTGGTGTGATCTTGGCTCACTGCAACCTCTGACTCCCGTATTCAAGCGATTCTCCTGCCTCAGCCTCCAGAGTAGCTAGGACTATAGGCATGTGCCACCACACCCAGCTAATTGTTTTTTGTATTTTTAGTAGAGACAGGGTTTTACTGTGTTAGCCAGGATGGTCTTGATCTCCTGACCTCATGATCTGCCTGCCTCAGCCTCCCAAAGTGCTGGGATTACAGGCATGAGCCATTGTACCCGGCCACTATACATATATATTTGTATATATGTAGATATGTAGACTTAAAAAATCAATTGGGTAGTTCAATAATAATTAACAACTGATACATTTTTATAAGTGTACAGAAACTTTTAAATAACATGGGTTGGAGAAAACTGTTTAAGAATAGTCCAGATACCATGAAGAAAAATGATTTATCTACATAAATTATTTAAAAGAAATTGGAGAGGGGTAAATGTAAATACCCATAAGAGGTATGAAAAACAATTCCACATAATGACAATGAACTAAAATGCATAGTGGATAAGAGTCTTCCAAATAAATTAGTTAAATGTAATGGGCTAGGATATATGCCCCCAAATTCACGTGTTGAAGTCCTAGTCTCTAGTGTCTTCAATGTAACTTCATTTGGAGATAGGTTTGCAGAGGTGATAAAATAAGGTCATGAGGGCAGACTCTAAACCAATATGACTAGTGTTCTTATGTAAAGGAGGAGTTTAGACACAGAGATACATATGGAAGGAAGATGATGTGAAGAGACATAAGGACGATAGCCTTCTGCAAGCTAATGAGAGAGGCCTGAGACAGATCCTTCTCTCACAGCTCTCACAAGAAACCAGCCCTACCAACAACTTGATTTTGGATTTCTAGCCTCCAGAATTGTGAGACCAAATATCTATTGTTTGAGCTACCCAGTCTTAGTTACTTTCTTATGAAAGCCCTAGAAAACTAATAAGGTAAGACTAACTCAAAATTTAAATGGGCAAAAGACATAAACATATAATTCAAAGAGAAAGAAATACAAGTAGTAACGTTATGAAAATATAATCTATCTCTAATAAAGTAAATACAAAATATATCCAAAAGAAGGTATCATTTTTCACTCATGCCATTAGCAAATGTCCTTTTAAGAAAAAGGGAGAGAAGACGATGTCTAGTTTAGGTGAATGTGTGAAGAACATCAGAATATACTAATAGAATTATAGGCTAGAATAACTGACAGGTAATTTACCAGCACATATCAAAACTAACACAAAATATCTCATGTATCCCGTAAATACATGCATCTACTAAATATCCACAAAAAATTAAAAATATAAAAAAATAAATACAAGATATGGGCACTGAAGCCAGACCTCTCACCCCTCCCCACCCCCAAATTAACATGTTAACATTTAGTGCAATATTTACACTTTTAGAAACATGTATCACAGAAGTACTCAGGGAATTCTATCTGTGACCACATATATATACTTATTACTTTTTAAGCGAGAAAGAAAAATTGGAAACACCATAAATTCTCAGTCGTAAAAATATATTCAAGTACAAGCAAAATGGGCTGTAACATATATACACATGGAAAGTGCTGTAAGACATATACACATGGAAAGTGCTATAAGTTACAGAACCATGAGTATAGGAGAATCAGATTTGCTTTTCATGTATACAAGAAAAAATTATTAGAAGATGAACATGCAATCATTTGTAAATGCAAGAAAATCTAGTAAAATGTTAGCCGATACTTCCAGTATGGTTACTTCTACAATGTGATTGGTTTCCTCTTACGTAAGGACTTTAAATGTTTGAATCTAAAGTGGTGCTGTGAATTAACAATTCTGCCAATATTTTCCTGATAACTTATATCCTCTTCATGGTTCCCAATGTATTTACCAGAAAATAGAGTGATTTACATTGGTTCTTTTTTCCTTGTAACATTATTTGAAAATCAAATATGAAGAAGGAATTAAAAGATGTTATATATTATAAAAAAGGAAATGCTACTTATAATTTAATTAAAAATAAATACAGTAAATGAAGTCAACATTAAAAACTTAGAGAAGAAGGGTGTAATATAAGTTCTTGAAGGACACAGTGAACATTTAACTGTGATAAACTCATGGCCAAGTCAGTATGTTTTTTCAAAATAGTGATTAAGATATTAGACTTTGGAGATTGACTGATATACTCCTTTCTTAATAGCATGTCCTTACAAGTTATTTGCTACCCTCGTGACTCAAGTTCTTTACCTGTAAAATAAGGTTAAAAATAGTCCTTTTCTCATGAATTTGTTCTGAAGAGTAAAGGAAATGACATGTATAACACCATCTTGCACATAACATGTTGTCAATATGTATAATCTACTATTATGATTTATTATGGTCACTTAAGATGATTTTGAAGATTTGTTTATTGCTCAGAAGAAACAACCTGGGGCATAAAGTTAAGGTTATAAAATTGGAAGAAAATAAAAATGTGCCTTGCCATTTATTATCTAACTTTGCCAGTGAGACTGAATAGAAAGTTGGGGCATTAATAATTGTCTAATTACTGGTTGATTACTGTTCATCAGTGAAATTTACAAGGCCAGCAAGAAATATTGTGGTTCTTAGTAACGGGCCTTTCCAATTTCCTTTTAATAAGAAGAATGTGAAGAGTCCTAGAGACCTACATTTAGCAAATGAGGAAAAAGCAAAGAATTGTAATAGAAGTCTATTCCAGATGAAAAACATTTATTAATCATCACTAAGGCCATTAGGAGACCTAGTTCCTTTCTATTTCTGCATAATAACTATAAATTCATCATATTTCACAGTAATAGAAATTATATATGTATATATTTTCAGTTAATTACTATTATGGCTTCAATGCTTTACATAAATTACTCCATTTAACACATAAAAATGTAGGTAAGTTCAATGTTACATTTTATAGATCCTCAACTAAAGCTGAGAGAGTTTGAGCCATTTTCCTACAATTTTACAATTGAACTTGTCAACCCCTCTTTCACTAAAATACGGTTCTTCCTGACATCCCTCTCAGTGAAGGGCTGCATCCAAAAATTGCCTAAGCCAGAAACATGGCATCATTACTAAATAGCTCCTTCCCACCCTTATTCCACAATATGCAGGCAAAAGAATTAAATGCAAACACACAGACACACACACACGCACACATACACACAGATACAGTATACTATTAATTCCATTTTGTATGTTTTGCTGAAATCAATCCAACTTTCTCTGTTCGCCCTGCTTCTGCTCTAGTTAGGCCATTGTAATCTTTTGTCTGGATTATTGCAATGGTAACTTTCTTAGCAGTCACCTGTGTACTTGTTTTTTCCCTTCTCCAATTCACTCCTGAGTTTTAGCCAGGGAAACTTTTTGAAACATAAATCTGATCTTGTCATTTACTGCTTAAAACCTCTCATTTACTTTCATTTATCCTCAAAATAATCCCCAAACTCCTAATCATCACTTAACAGGCTTGAATACTTCTGCCCAGGCTGTCCACATACTCATTTCAGCGGCAAATCTCCAACTCCCCACTTAGAATTCCAAACTTTCTGACATTTATTCACTTTTTGAAAAATTCAACATTTATTTCCATTAGTGTCTGTATGAGTTCATTTCATGCTGCTGATAAAGGTATACCCGAGACTGGGTTATTTATAAAGAAAAAGAGGTTTAATGGATTCACAGTTCCACATGGCTGGGGAGGCCTCACAATCATGGTAGAAGATGAAAGGCATGTCTTACCTGCAGCAGAAAAGAGAGAATGAGGGCCCAGGCAAAGGGAAAACCCCTTATAAAATTTTTAGAGCTCATGAGACTTATTCACTACCACGAGAACAGTGTGGGGGAAACCACTCCCAGGATTTAATTATCTCCCACCAGTACATGCCCACAACACAGGGGAATAATGGGAGCTACAATTCAAGATGAGATTAGGGTCAAACTATATCAGTACCTACAGCTTTTCCTTTTTCATGTGACTAATTTCTATTTCTCTTTCAAAGCACCTCTTATATATTTTATATTTATTTTCCAAGAAGTCTCTCCTGGATTAGCAGATCTCCTGTGTGCTCCAATTAATCATTTTAATTAATCTTCCCCAATCAGTTACAGTTTTAAGCTGCACTGGCAATTGTCGATTTCCTGATCCTGCTTCCCAACCACCCACCTCCCACTTGCCAAACACACATACACACAAAGGTGCGCACACACACTACTTGCTTATTCTTTTTTTTTTTTTTTTAATAAGAAGGACTGTAGAGTTGTAACTTAATTACCTAGATTAGTTTTTTACATTTGCAGAATGAGAATTACAATAATCTCTTTCTCAACTTCTTGAGAAGATCCTATGAGAAAAATAGGGAAAAAAAGGATGTGTATATGTGTGATACAGATAATGTAGTCTTTCTTTCATGGTGCTTATTAACAAGTTTGTTCAAAATTCACTGTAATTACTGTATTTTTTCACTGATTATCATAGAGATTTAGCTTCTACCAATACCTCTTTAATAGCAGTAGAAAGTTTTAGCCAAGTTTGGAAGGTGTTACCTTTTCAGTGGGCTGCCTTCTCTATAAACCAGAGAAGAAGCAAGCCTCCGACTTTATGTTCTGGCTTTACCTCAAAGTTTGTTCCCCCAGTGTCAGACCCTGTCTATGTCTCTTAGATACATTCTTCCAAAATTTACTTCCTGCTGTAAAATTTTAAGGACCTGAGGGGAAAAGTGTGGTATCAAGAAAACTATTTTCAAATAGGTACCTGATAAACTATATTATACATACAGAAGAGGTACAATATTGTCCTGGAACCTCTCTGGAGCATAGATAGTCCTCACTGGAAAATGAAACTTTTGTCATAAAACTGTTTGGGTTTTCAATTTTCCCCTTTTACATGAAAGCATGACAACAAAACCATCTTAGTAAATGAGGTTTTAATTTCTCTAGCTTTCACTAAACACTCACTGAAACCGTGAGTGTTACTGATTATGACTGATGCCAAGTGGAGCCATTTGGGGGGCTCTCATGCCTGTTCTTTCTGTGTTAGACAGGACTATGAAGAGCTAGAAAAGCAGCTAAAAGAAGTCTTTAAGGAGCGAAGCACCATTCTTCGTCAGCTGACAAAGACATCAAGAGAACTTGATGGAATTAAAGTCAATCTTCAGGTGAGATGAAAACTCATTTTCCTAGCAATAAAGGACCGCGCAGTCATCTGATTTGTCTGAGTGGATTAACATGCTTTTTTAAACAGTTTTTAGTATGTCTCTGGGCTTGACCATGGTAGTTATTACTTACTATTATATGAGCTTTAAATGGTAATGTCATTTGAAATATTGTCTACGAATCTGTGGTTTACAAATACAGAAATGAGAAAACTGTGCATTTGGCAGAACCATCAACTCCTCAAGCTTTTAAGAGCAGTTTGACCCCTGTGTTTTTCATATTATAAAATAACAAAGTAATGATGATCAAGAGTTAAATAAATACAGGAAGGATACCTAGAAGAGAATTTTAAGTTCCCCACAAGATAACTCTGAAGATTCTTTAATAAACCACATTATTCACATAGGTAAATACCTTAAAAAAAGCAAGTGGCATCTCCAAAAAAGTCTTAACATACTGAAATCTTAAACATATCTATATAGGATAAAAATAGTTTGATAATATATTGAAATATTTGAATAAACATTGCATTTATTATCTTCTGTATGCTGAAAGATTTGATGTTTTATATGGTTTAATTCTCGTATCTATGAGGTAGATCCTATTGTGATATCTCTTGTTACACATGAGAGAAAATGTTTAGAAAAGATACGTTATTTTTGAATGTTACAAAAGAATCCAGAGTTTACATGTAGATAATATGGCTCCCGAGACTGTTACGGATCTGAACCATGTTTTTAAATCATGTGGAGTTACTTCTGTCCACACTCTTCTCCTTAGCTTTCTAGTCCCATTAAGATGGTAATAATAATAGTGACGATGATAGTGGTGGTGCTATTAGTAAACACTGAGACTTATGGAACATCTTCAAGGTCAAGTGCTAGATCTTCTTTCTACAATTTTTATTTAATTTTCACATGAAGACTATTAGTCACATTTTATCGGCAAAATAACAGAGTTAGAGAAAGGTTAAGAAACTAAGAGCATGCCGATAATGCTGATAGTTAAAGGACAGAGCTAGTATTTAAAGTCAACATCTAAGCTCTTGTTTCAGAAGATGTGTTACATGTGGAGAAGATGGAAACAAGAGCAAAAAAAAAAAGTCATACACAACCCAGTAGGACACAGAGATGGTAGCAGGATGATAACAGTGTAGGAATCATAGTGTTATGATGGAAGCATGCACAGAGCATTAGGGAAACACAAGGATGAAAAGAAGTGTAGATTGATTTCTGGTGAAGCCAATGCCTGAGCTTGTGGTTAAGTGGAAAGTCACCAAGTAAATAAGACTGGGAAGAATACCAAGAAACCTGCACTTTCTCAGAGACATGGAACACTTGACACATTGAGAATATTGAAAGCATAATGTGAAAGGCCCAGAAGTGGTCAGTATTTACAATATTCCCAAAATATTCAGTCTTTCTATACCAGTAGCCAAAGTCAAGATACCTCATTACAGTCTAAAAAGTTGCTTGATACGAATATACAGTTTTACAGAGTTACATTTGCTGAAAGAATAACAGTCCTCCCACTAAACATAATTACGGTTCTTAAAATGCGTTTTGCATATTTTTTTATTTTTGGCAGCCATTGTGCAAGGCTGATTTTGTGACTTGTGCCAGGTCGCAAGACCATGATACACTTTGATCTGTAAATCCTATGAATGATGACTTTTTTTTTCAATTTTAATTCTTCCTTTTGCTTTCCTTGTATGTATGTGAAGCCACTTTTTCATGTAAATGAACACTTTTCATTGGTTGCTTCCCAATGATAACCTCAGCCAGTTATACTAGAGAAGAGATTTGTCTTATAAAGTTCATCCCACTACATCCCTATTATAATACTTATTACACTATATTAAAATTGTTGGTTTTCAATATTAGATTAAAAAATGTGTGAAGGTAGGCACCCTGACTTTGCATAGGTCTTTGAATGATTCATTATAGATATTTGTTAAATAAATATTAAGTCAACAAAGTGTTTGCCTTTTTGCTACTGTCAATTCTCTACCAGTCCCAATTATTCTTTTGCAAATAATATTGCCTCTTAGTTTCAACTTTTAATGCCAAGAATGACAAGTTACCCTGTTAATTAGTTTATTGAATATAAACAAGAAAGTTATTATAGAAGGCTTAATGGGATAGATTCTCTTACAAGAAAAAGCTCAGAGACCTTTTCTGCTATAATTCATAGTCTCTGAATTCTGAATTTGTCAGAGTATATAAACACTAATGACTGAAGTAGTATACGTAATTTTTGTTAATAGTCTGTCCATAGATACTAGTTACAATTTTATATGACCCTGATTTTTATATGTCGTAATGCATTACTCATAAATAAGAAATCAGCAAAACATAACAGGTGCATGCCCTTTGACTGTTTTAATCTTGAATTGTGTTTTTTTCCTGGCATTTGCAGGGAGATTTGCTATGTTCCCTAGTATTTATGTATACAGACTGTGCCAGACCTGGTTTAACATGCCTGCAGAGAACACAGTAAAACTTCAAAAATTGAATAGAAGATATGTTTTATATTCACTTATAAAAAGACCTAGATATTTGGAGAGTAGTTTCTTCTCCATTGAACCTCTAAAAGCCAAGACTGCTCAATTCCTTTTACCACTGTGTTGTTGGTATCATAAATTTCTGCTTATATCTTTAAAGCCATGAGGACCATCTTGGACTCATTTTTAATTCTTGTTCCAGGGCAGATGTGCAGTCCTATCTAGTATTCTAGAACCAAAGTTAAAGTGGGCCTCAATTTCTCACCTGAATAAACTTCCTTTTTCTACTTTTCTTATCAGTCCTTAAAAAATGATGAGCAGTCTGCCAGAACTGATGTTCAGAAACTTCTGGAATTAGGACAGAAACAAAGGTAAGACTGTTCTTTTCTCTTTTTTTTTCTTAGTTCTTTTTGCCATAGTGTCAAGCAACATTCAGAAACTTCACAGAAGTTGTTGATTCTAAGTGCAAAAACCTATTTATCTTTTCACTTATACTTAAATGTACATGTGATTCACTTGGGAATCTTGTTCAAATGCAGATTCTTATACAGTAGAACTGAGGTGGGCTTGAGATTCTGCATTTCTAACAAGTTCCTTGGTAATGGTGATGGTGATTCTTTTTGTCTGCAAATCACAATTTGAATGTTAGGGAGCTATAATACTTTTCTCGGTTAGTAAGATGGACACTGGTAAATCCACCAATCAATTTATAGATTTGATATTATTGACCTAAATGGACCATGTTTAAAAACATCAAAATTCGATTGTGGTAATAATAACGTGGTGGTAAGGAATGGAATAATCTTATTAACAATACAAGTAGCATCAGTACAATATTATTAGTATTGGTTTATTTATTTTTGAAGGAAGTGTATTATGAAATATATTTGCATAAATTATAAAGAGCCATATGATTTTTAAATTGCTTTTCCAAGCCACAAAAATGAAAGAAGGAAAACAAGTATTTTAATATAGAAACAAGCTCACATTTGCTATGCACTTACTAAGAGCTCTTCTAGTTGATTTGTATACATTTTCTTGTTTCATCTTCACAACTACCATTTGAAGTAGATATGATGCCCATTTTATAGGTGGCAAATTGTTGCTCAAAGTGCTTAGTGGAATTGCTGAAAATCATGTTATTTGGAGTTTAGATTTAAAATCTGCTGTGTCTTACCCCACAGCCCTACCTTTTCACTTTGGCTCACTGATTACAGGGCAAAAAGCTATTTAAAAGTTTACACACAGTATAGCATGTGGAGTAGACTCGGTCCCTTCTCATCAGCCTATATGTCCTTCATTTACCTTAGTTCTTAATTCAGAACTCTATTATTGACATGCATTTGGATTGAGCCTATGACATCTATTAAAAAATATAAAATCAAGTGTCTTACACTGACTCTTCTTTTTATAGTGACATGTTTATAGTGACATGTTTATTATTTCTTGAATATGAAATTATCTTCAAAGTCTAATGTTAAGAAAAACTTGAAAAAAGCAATCCAAACATGTTTCCAAAACCGTATTATTTAAATGATTGTATTGGTTTGAAATAAATCATCTCTTAAAACACCCATGCTCAATATTACACAAGTATTTCTGACTCTGTGAAGTAGTGATAGAGGACATAAGCAACAATTTGAATAGAAAGAATAGACCATTATTCAGTTGGAAAATAGAAAATCTTGTCATTTGTAACAACATGGATGAACCTGGAGGACATTATGTTATGGCAAATAAGCCAGGCACAGAAAGACAAATACCCTGTAATTTCAATCCTATTTGGAGTTTTAAAAAGTTGATGTCAAAGAAGTGGAGAGTAGAGTGCTGGTTACCAGGGTCAGAGGTGGTTGGGGAGAGTGCTGGTGGTGAGATGTTGGCTAAAGAACACTAACTTTCAGTTGGATAAGAGAAATAAATTTGAGAGACCTGTTGTACAACATGATGACTATAGTTAATAATATACTATATTCTTGAAAAAATAAAATTTAAAAATAACCCATTAAAAGAGACCAAGAGATGCTGAAAATGATTATTTTTATAGAGTATCTCAGGTTAGAAATGGAGAATAAACACAAAAATAGAAAAGCAAAAATTGATCTCTGCACAACACATTTGTAGTACCCAGCGAGAGACTGAGGAAGACATAGTGAGTTTGAGAAGATTAGAAAAAAAAGCTGTATGTAAAGACGAAAATAAAAATGGCTAAAGCGTGACCCAGTCTGGGCTTCAATGGTAATAGAGAACCCCTTTTAGGTAGTTCCATAAGAAATAATATAATTAAAGAAATCTTTTAGGGGAATTATTATTTCCTGGCTTTTAGGGAAATTATTATGTCAAACCCATTCAGGGCAAAAAGAAAAATGTAGACCAGGGTGAGAAAACCCTACTTAGAGACAAGGACAGGGCTATCTCAAGAGTGAGGACCACGGAGTAGGAGAACAGTGAAGTCAGCCTTTCTTTACCATAGGAGGGACACAGATGAGGAGACAGGCTTATGCATGATCTGAATGAAAACCTATTCCCTTAGTTTGCTGATATTTTCTTAAGATATCTATGGCTGATTCACATGACACATGAAACACCACAAAAGTCAGGAAAAATGTGAATAGATGTTTAAGAATTTTAATTGTCAAGTATACATGTGGTCAAGTGTATAAACTACCAGATGACAGAACAAGTCTTACCAAGAGAGGATGAAATGGAGACTATTTTGGTCTTACTAATTCACAGTTTTGTCTAAAATTAGAAACTTGTTTAAAATGCATAACTTGTATTATATCCATAATCAAAGTTAGAATGGGGGACTCAATAAATTATAATAATAGGTAACTTCTCAAAAGGATCTAAGATTTGATGCATTCGTTTTTCGCTGTTTACTTAAAAAGAGAAATATAAAAATTATGTTTATATTATGGTAAAAGAGGCTGTGTATCTCATTTTAAAATCTGACTTATTAGTAAACATTAAAAGAGAAAAAATACCACCTTTAGTTATCAAAAATACTAACTTATTGCACATTTATACATCTTCTCTGAGTTTGAAAGAGTGCAGTATGCCTACAGGTGCCATTTGGCTACATGCCCACTCTCAATTATTATCCTTGTTTTCTGGATCTTTTTCCTCAGATCCTTGACATCTGGCTTCATCTGGACTGGTGATCCCAGAAGCCGTGCTTCTTTTATGTGACTCTGAAACCACTGGTCATAGGTAGTGATTCAGAGGTGGCCACCAGAACAAAAATGAATCAATTAGTGGTTCCCTCTGGAATTGTAACGTAGAGGCAACTAATCAGCCTTTCTGTGTAGCTGGAACTAGAGTATAAGTAAATTCAGGGGATATGCAGTGGCCACGTACAACTATGTGGAGAGAAAGCAGAGAGAAAGGTGTGTGTGTGTGTGTGTGTGTGTGGGTGGGTGGGGGTGTGTGCATGCGCACTTATATGAGAGCAACAGTCAGAAAATGAGAGTTGTGTTGGCTTGAGCATCACGTTTCAGGAACATTTACACAGCCTAGATTATGTTCATAGGAGAGTTCCCAGGTGGATGGAGAGATTTTAAACCACACCATGTCAGGACTGAGAATATATAACCACAACAAGGAGAATAGGGAATAGGACAGGACCGACCCTGGACTGTCTGAAAAGCTGAAAATGTCCTTGAGCAAAAGAGAATAAAACCTTTTATTCTTTATGGTGGTTGGTTGGTACAGAGTCCCGGAAGGCAGTTTTGGACTCAGTGTACTAAAGCACTTTACAACAATGTTCTCAGAAAACTGAAGAAAAAAAAAAGCCTGAAATAGCGGCAAGTTCTCCATCTACGATGTTATTAAAATATAAGCTGATAGTCACTAGAAAGAAATGCCTTTCTGTAGAGTGGTTAGGGTGAAGGTGTTTTTATAGCTATAATCTGGGATGAAAGAGATGTGAAATGATGGCCCTTTAAAATTCCTTGTAACACAAAATGTTACGCTAAAATATTTCAGTATTTGAGCTATCTATCACAGGTATCACTCGAGCCATTAATTTTTTAGAATTAAAGTTTCAGTTTATTAGCAGGCATAGACCTACAGTAGTATAGTCTGGGCAAATCTCAGTTGATTTGTGAGGTAGTGCAGAGGCAAGTCAGGAATCATCTCCACAGGAGGATAACTTAGCAAGTCTGCGAAGCAGAAATCCATAGCTAGCTAAAACACTAGGGCAGTGAGCATATGAAGACATAAGCTTAGAAGGAAGGCAGAAGAAGAGATGAAGAGATAGAGAAGACAAAACATCTACTTTACCTTTCTGCCTGATAGTGTTCTTTGGCATGAAAATGTTCAGAATTCTCTACCTTTTCCAGATTTTACAATTTGTTTTTAGTCTTGTTCCCTAGATTGCCTATAGATGTCAGTATGGGGGATTTTTTTGGAAAAAAACTATGTAGATACCCATTCTCATACATATATCTATATGTATGTATATATATATATCTATCAATATATAAAAATCATATACTCATTGTTATTTTAATAAAATATACTTTATTATTTAATTTTTGTTAAGTGCTTTATGAACACCCTTTAAAAATAAAAATGAGAATTTTAAATTAAAAAGTTTAAAAATATTTTGTCATTTTTACTATAACTTTATTTTCAGTAGGAAATATAATTTTACTGTTTTCCACTCAGTGCTTGTTGAAGATCTGAATGTTTGATATAACATGTAGTTTGCTCCTTTCTTCCTTCCTTCCTTCCTTCTTTCTTTCCTTCCTTGCTTCCCTCCCTCCCTCCCTCTCTCCCCATAGAGATAGTATGGTAACTCTTTAAAGTTTGAGCATATAGACACTAAAACACCATTTCGCTACCCCTCTATACATTAGTTATCTATCATAATATGATGCCATAGTTTGCTGTGGGGCTTATAAAAGTATCTTGCACATTGTAAGCCTGTAATATATGTAGATATATATTATATTGTATTACATTATATTATATTATGTTGTATTATAAACACTCTATGGAAAATGTCAGAAGTAATAATGGAAGCCCAGATTTTATATGTTCATTATATGACATAAGTCTGATAAATAAAACTAGTTTGAGACAGTGATGGAAGCTGTGACTTAGAATCCACTTCAAGCACATTAAAAGCATCACCCAAGTGACTATAATTATTCTATTTACTTGTTCTTACTATATTTTGATTTGTCAACCAAAGTCGAAAATGATTCCAAAAAACAGACAGACTTTCTTTCTCATTCTTGAAATTGGGACTAGGACATCACTATCAAGAGTAATTAATCTGGGGGCACCATTAAGTCCTGCTGGATGGAAGAGCAGCTTGTGGTTGTATAGAAAACATGGTGGTCAGAGGATGAACATAGGGGTGTGGAGTGGTGCCAGTGGTTATTGCCATGACCTACATTTGTTAAGTAATTCTTTTACCGTCATTGTGCTGAGCACTTTGCTTGCATTATGTCATCTTAATATGAGCCCAAGCCTATAAGTTAGTTCTACCATTGTGCCTGTTTTTTGGATGAAGAAATTGAGTATGAGAGGGTGTGTCAGATGTCAAATATCCAGACCTAGTGTTTTGGCATTAGATTGGAAGTTTTAAATTAGTTTAGGTGCTGGTAAGACTCAAACAGATTTCTATTTTGTTGTTGCTCTTGCTTTGAGAGAATTTCTATAACCAGGAATTACCACACGTATAAACACAAACAAATATGCTAGCCTTTATCTAATATCTGATTTGTTTGAGGTGATAGCTTGAGTAAAAAATACAATCAAGACACATAAAGATAACATGATGTGTTACAAATGAATAAATCCTAAATCCTGAAGAGAAAGGCAAATTTAGGGAAATATCATTATTTTTAACAATGGAGTCGGGTCCCTTATGTACTACTGAGCTTGAGACACAATGCATATATAAACATAGGCATGCATTTCCTTTATTATCTCTGTTAAATGAGACAGGCCTCAAGTTAGAATAAGTTTCTTTTCCCTGTTTTTATAAAAGGGTTCAGGCCTTACAAGAGATGTATAAAGCACAATACTTTAGAATTAATTAATTAGGAGCATCAGAAGGGAGCAGTAATTTTATCCTATCAGCAAGTCTACGGTGACTTTTTCTAACCAGCATGTTCACATCCCAGTATGCTGTTGGTGAAATTATCTTTTCAACTTGAATTGTATATTACTTTGATTTAACACATCATGTAATTCACAGATGATTCACACAGTGGTATTTTTATAAAACATAATAGCAAGGTAATTTAAAAAATATTCAACTTGCGTTTAGTGTTTGCAGGGGAGAGAAAGCCTTTTATTATCAGAATCTTTAAACGTATCCTGTTTGCTTAACTGTGGCTTTATGCAATTCTAGTTGTCTGTGTCCTAAATGTAGATAGCAAATCCTCCTTTTATAATGTCCATAAGAAATAATGGAATTATATTATTTTATTTCTTACGCTCTGTTTTCTACTTAACTAGAGAAGAAATGAAGTCTCTTCAGGAGGCCCTGCAAAATCAACTTAAAGAGACATCAGAGAAAGCAGAAAAACACCAGGCTACTGTAAGTGTGTTTCTTCTTTGTGCCCTTTGCTTTAGGGCTGGGACATTGTTACTTTCTTTTTCCAATCACTATGGAACAAACACACCTGTAAAAACTAAAAGTGAAAATACAAAAAAAGAAGCATCAGTCAATGTGATCAGAATAGTACTTGGTCAGCATTCGTTCCTGGAAAAGGTTTATGTTTTATTTGATTATTGGGGGGGGGGTCATCTAATTCCTAGCCTATTTTTAACAATGAGAAACTAACAGACAGAGTGAGGCAAGAATTCCGGTCTCAGGACCTTCTCAGTGGCTCTCAGATCGTGGGATGTCACTGACCGTTAAGTAAATTAAGCTAAGTGATGGCCAAGTAGCACCCCACATCCGCTGAATAAGGATCTCTCAGGAGCAGGACCATGCCATCTGCCTATTTAATCTATCTCATGGGTTATTCTAATGCACCCCAAAGTTTATGAATCAAACTCTTCTCCTGACAGCTAGAACTGTGAGAAATAAACTAGGAAATAAATATCTGAAATGATGTTTCCTTGACCCCACCATTTCAGCTCTTAATAGGAATGTTTACCATAGGCAGGAGGGGTGCTGTTCCTGAGAGCCATGCTGAAAACTAAGTTTCTACTGTATTCCCCAAAGCCACCTTACACACCATCTATAGGGATTGGATCTTGTTTCCAGGATCTAAATCTGTTTTAAAATATAGTGTATTAATAGAACACATGAAGTATAGCAAGGCCAACGGATCAGGAAAAGACTGCCACTGAAAACACAGCTTATTTCTTACAGTTCCGGCTGTACACCATAGAGGGGTCACAAGGGGAGGCACCTGGGCTGTTCATGAGGCAGAGGGAGAGGAGGAAACTGCGTGTAAGAGGATTTACTGTGGTTTCTGAAGCAATGAACAAGTGAGGCAGGACAAGCGCGCTTGGGATTGGGCAGTTTAAGTGATTTTTGGTTGGCTCTGGGGCACAGCAGCTGTCCTGACTTGTTACCTATCCCTAAGGTGATTAGAGCAAATCCACAGTGGCCTGGGGCAATAAAAGGGGGTGCATTTGAAAGTGTTGTTTTTCGATTGTTGGTTGTATTTGAAAAGTGTGCCTCTGGGAGGAGGACTTCTCACCTCTGAGATGTTGAAGCAACAATGAGTCTGGAGCTAAGGCAGGGTGGTTCAAGCATATGATTGGGTATTGGGTTGTTTAGAACAAGGCTGATCCAGCACATGAATGAAGAACAAATGTTAAAGCATCAAGTTTAAAGAAGTTAAAACCGTGGTGAAGACTGAATCTCCGTTTAGGTCAATTACCTGGAATCCTAGGCTCTCTAAGCACAGTCAGCCTGCCTTTCTTTGACCAGGCTTCATTTAACAACCTTGATAAAAATGTGGAGTTTTGCATCTAAAACAGTCCAGTCTGTCATCTGCAATGCCTGATTTCAGGGAACAGCCTTTCTAATAATGACTGTTGACTTTCCAAAGTACAGAATTATTTCATGTTAAGGATTCACTGTTATCTGTTCTGTTCATCTGTTAAGATGGGCATATTGGTTCACTGCTATGCCGTGGCAACTCTCACTGCTCACCTGAAATGTGGCCTAAAGTCTGGCTCACTGGATACCAAATGTTACATAAAAGAATAGACATATTTTTAGCACCAGCTTATTGATCCATCCTCCCAACATCTGACCTAGCTTAGTGAATGGTCCTAATTGCAATCACATTTCTGCCATGGCTAATCATATTTAATCTGGGTTTCTTCATAGCCTAATGACAAATGATGGCAGAGCAGAATTGAAGTATTGACACAGACTATTTTCTCTGGTATTCATAATAAAACTACATTGTTGGTTTCTTAAAGAGTAACTCAAATAAGGTGTTTCTAGCTTGCATTTACACAGCTAAAAGGCAGAGGAGCTAAGGCATGAACTCATAATTATTCCAGGAAATTATGCAAACTGAGAGCTAAAAAGAAGAGAGTTATAACTTTAGAAAGATCACAAACCAAAGTCAGAATATCCAAGCATGAAAAATGTCATGAACAGAGAATGTAGACTGTGTCACCTTTGCTCTCGTCTCAGCATGCCTGCAGTGCCTTCCTTATGGCTGAACACTGAATCTTGAGGGAAGGTTTCTCTTCCTCCCCAAAATACTTCACTAAACCAGAAACTTCCTAAAGAGACATAACTTAGCATGTGCTTCAGCGTAAGAATTTCAGGGTTTAAATTCCTAGGAGGTTTAAATTTCTAGGAGGCCATTTACTAGATCTATAAATTTACTAGCTCATTACCAGACTTGATCAAGTTTTTTAACTTCTGCAAGTTTCCTTATTATCACATTTAAGGGGTGATGAACATTAGATTAATGTACATAATTTCTCTGAAATTGTAATCTGGCATGTAGTAGATAGTAGACATTAAACTAATGTCATTCTCTTTCCTTCTGTACTTCCCATTTTAATTTCATCTTCATCACTTCTCAACTGAATATAAGCAAGTCATTGATTTCTCTGAGGCTTTTCATTGTAAGAAGTATGCCAATGGTACTTATATAACAAGTTATTTGGTGATTATATGAGATGATGCATGCATAGTTGAGCAGAAAACATAATCAATTGTAAGCAACCTCTAAATTGTACGCTATCATCGTCATCGTTATTAGTATTTTTTCTTTCTAACTATTTAAAACCTTTGTTATTTGGTAATATCATAGTGAGAATTATCAGGGATGACATAAGGATGCATACCTAATAAAAAGAATATTAAAATAATATATCCTATTGTTCATAACTTAGAATGTTCTATTTCTTCAATTCTATTTACATTACTATTCAATCATTTTGTATTGCAATTTCTGGATACTGCCACATGGATTTTCAATGGCTATTCCTAAAAGCTGACATTGAAATGTTTCAGAGTGACCTCAAGTTCCCAGAGACTCACAAATGGTGTCCTTATGGAATCAGACATATTACCTATCAGTGATCAGGGGCAACACAGCATCATTTTTACTGTTATTAAAAACTACTAGATGGTGAGGTTTTTCACCAATGGCTTACATTTTCTTAATTGCAGACTATTTCTTCTTTATTCGCTATTCTTGTTAATTTTTTTTTCAGTAGGTTATTGGGGCACAGGTGGTATCTGGTTACATGAACAAATTCTTTAGTGGTGATTTGTGAGATTTTCGTGGACTCATCATTGCACCCTGTTTGTAGTCTTTTATCCCTCGCCTCCCTCCCACCCTACCCCTCAAGTCCCCAAAGTCAGCAGTATCATTCTTATGCCTTTCTGTCCTCATAGCTTAGCTCCCATGTATCAGTGAGAACATACAATATTTGGTTTTCAATTCCTGAGTTAATTCACTTAGAATAATAGTCTCCAATCTCATCCAGGTCACTTCAAATGGTGTTAATTCCTTCCTTTTTATGGCTGAGTAGTATTCCACCATGTGTGTGTGTGTGTGTGTGTGTATATATATATATATATATACGTATATATATGTATATATGTGTGTATGTATATGTATATATACACACACACACATACACCCCACAGTATTTACATACACAGTAGTATTCCATTGTGTATGTGTGTGTGTGTATATATATATATACTACAGTTTTCTTATCCACTTGTTGATTGATGGGCATTTGGGTTGGTTCCACAATTTTGCAATAGTGAATTGTGTGCTATAACCATGCATGCACAAGTATCTTTTTCATATAATGACTTATTTTCCTGAGTAGATACCCAGTAGTGGGATTGATGGATCAAATGGTAGATCTACTTTTAGTTAGTTATTTAAGGAATCACCACACTATTTTACACAGTGGTTGTACTAGCTTACATTCCTACCAGCAGTATAGAAGTGTTCCCTGATCACTGCATCTATGCCAACATCTACTGTTTATTGACTTTTTGATTATGGCCATTCTTGCAGGAGTAGGTAGTATGGCATCATGATTTTGATTTGCATTTCCCTGATCATTAGTGATACTGAGCATTTTTCCATATGTTTGTTGGCCATTTTTATATCTTCTTTGAGAATTATCTATTCATGTCATTAGCCCACTTTTTGATGGAATTTTTTTCTAATTTGAGTTCATTGTAGATTCTGGATATTAGTCCTTTGTCAGATGTACAGACTGTGAAGATTTTCTTCTAATCTGTGGGTTGTCTGTTTACTCTGCTGACTGTTCCTTTTGCCATGCAAAAACTCTTTAGTCTAATTAAGTCCCAACTATTTATCTCTGTTTTTATTGCATTTGCTTTTGGGTTCTTTGTCATGAGATCCTTGCCTAAGCAAATGTCAAGAATGGTGTTTCCAATGTTATCCTCTAGAATTTTTATACTTTCAGATATTAAAGTTCTTAATCCATCTTGAGTAGATTTTTGTGTAAGGTGAGAGACAAATATGGTTTTATTCTCATATATGTGGCTAACCAATTATCCCAGCACCGTTTGTTGAAAAGGATGTCCTTTCCCCACCTTTTATTTTTGTTTGCTTTGTCAAAGATCAGTTGGCTATAAGTATTTGGGTTTATTTCTGGGTTCTCTATTATGTTTCATTGGTCTATGTGCCTATTTTTATACCAATACCATCCTGTTTTGGTGACTATGGCCTTATAGTTTGAAATCAGGTTGTGTGATGCCTCCAGATTTGTTCTTTTTGCTTAGTCTTGCTTTGGTTACACCGGCTCTTTTATGGTTCCCTATGAATTTTAGAATTGTTTTTTTTAATTCTGTGAAGAATTGTAATGTTGGGGTTCAGGGGCTCAGGGTAGCCCTCAGTTCCCCTGAGAGGAACTTTCTCCAGGTTCTTGGTCTATTACTCCCCAAGAATGGGAGAGGAGACCATTGCGCAGTGTGCAGTAAATGCCGGATTCAAAAGTGCTTGTAGAAAGTGATTTATTTATGTAGAGAGAGAAAAAGGAAGAGAGAGAAAGAAACAGCTAACTCTCACACTGAATGAGAGAAAGAAAAGCTTCTCTCACACTGAGTGAGAACGGTTCCCAGAGGGAGAAAACCGGAGGAGGAAATCTCTCCTCACACTAAGTGAGAGAATCCAGAAAGATGGAATCCAGGAGAGGAAAGACAGCTTCCACACTGAGTGGAAGGGAATTGAGAGGGAGAGGGAGTTTAGGAGGGGAAGACAGGCTTCCACGAGAGAGTGTAGAAGGGGACTCCAGAGGGCAAATCCAGGAGAGAGAAAGACGGCTTCCATGAAGGGAGTGTTCATGGAAGGGGACCCAAACATGGAGTCTGAAGGGGTGTGGAAGAAGGGGACTTTTAACCTGGATTGAACCCCCACATTCTCTAAGACCTCTGGCCAATGAAAGGAGTTCCTTAGAACTTCCACTGGAGTGATTGACTTTTTCATTTTTCCTGCACCCTCAAAAATTAAAACAGAGACCATTAAATCTGCCAGATGGGGAGAAATGGGAAGGGGGCATGGCACTGGAAAGTTCTTGCTCTTAAAACTACGCCCCCTTGTGGACCCAGAAAGAGAACACATTCTCTCAGAATGATGGTGGTATTTTGATGAAGATTGCGTTGAATTTGTAGATTGCCTTTGGCAGTATGGTCATTTTCATAATATTTATTCTATCCATGAGCATGGGATGTATTTCCATTCAACTGTGTCATCTGTGATTTCTTTCAGCAGTGTTTTGTAGTTTTCCTTGTAGAAGTCTTTTGCCTCTTTGTTTGGTATATTCTTAAGTATTTTATTTTATTTTATTTTTTTGCAACTATTGTAAAAGGGGTTGCATCCTTGATTTGATTCTCCACTTGGTCACTGTTGGTATATAGAAGAGCTGCTTATTTGTGTACAGTAATCTGCTATATGGAAACTTTACTGAATTCTTTTATCAGTTCTAGGAGCTTTCTGGAGGAGTCTTTAGGGTTTTCAAGGTAAATGATAATATCATCAGCAAACAGGGACAGTCTGACTTCCTCTTCACCAATTTGGATGCTGTTTATTTCTTTCTCTTGTCTGATTGCTCTGGCTAAGCCTTCCAGTACTTCCAGTACTGAAGAGGAGGGGTGAGAGTGGGCATCGTTGTCTTGTTCCAGTTGTCAGAGGAAATGCTTTCAACTTTACCCCATTCAGTATTATATTGGCTGTGGCTTTGCCATAGATGGCTTTTATTACGTTGAGGTATAGCCATTGTATGCCAATTTTGCTGAGAGTTTCAATCATAAAAGGATGCTGGGTTTTGCCAAGTGCTTGTTCCGCATCTATTGAGATTATCATGTGATTTTTGTCTTTAATTCTCTTTATGTGTATCCCATTTATTGACTTATCTATGTTAAACCAGCTCTGCATCCCTGGTATAAAAGCAACTTGATCATCGTGGGTTATCTTTTTGATATGTTGTTGGATTTGGTTAGCTAGTATTTTGTTAAGAATTTTAGTGTCTATGTTCATCAAGGGTATTGGTCTGTAGTTTTCTTTTTGGTTATGTCCTTTTCCGGTTTTGGTATTAGGGTGATGCTGAGTTCATAGAATGAATTAGCGTTTGTTCCCTTTTTTTCTATCTTGTGGAATAGTGTCAAAAGGATTGTTACCAATTCTATTTTGAATATCTGGTCGAATCTGCTGTGAATCCATCTGGTCCTGGACTTTTTTTGTTAGTAATTTTTAAATTACTATTTGAATCTTGCTGCTTGTTATTGGTCTGTTTCAGGTATTTATTTCTTTCTGGTTTAAAATAGGTGGGTTGTATTTCTCCAGGAATTTATTCATCTCATCTAGGTTTTCTTGTTTATGTGTATAAAGGTGTTCATAGTAGCCTTGAATAATCTTGTATTTCAGTGGTATCAGTTGTAATATCTCCTGTTTCATTTCTTAGTGAGGTTATTTCTTTTCTTAGTTAATCTTGTTATTATTCTATCAATTTTATTTATCTTTTCAAAGAACCAGCTTTTTGTTTCATTTGTCTTTTGCATTGGTTGTTTTTTGTTTCAGTTTCATTTAGTCCTGCTCTGATCTTGGTTATTTTCTTTCTTCTTCTGGGTTTGGCTTTGGTTTGTTCTTGTTTCTGTAGTTCCTTTAGATGTGACCTTAGAGTATCAGTTCATACTCTTTCAGTCTTTTTGATGTAGACATTTAGGTCTATGAACTTCCGTCTTAGCACTGCCTTTGCTGTATTCCAGAGGTTTTGATAGGTTGTGTCATTGTTGTCGCTCAGGTCAAAGAATGTTTAATTTTCATCTTGGTTTCATTTTGGACCCAGTGCTCATTCAGGAATAGGTTATTTAATTTCCATGTATTTTCATGGTTTTGAAGGTTCCTTTTGGAGTTGGTTTCCAGTTTTTTTCCACTGCGGTCTGAGAAAATGTTTGATATAATTTTAGTTTTCTTAAACTTATTGTGACTCATTTTATGGCCTGTCATATGGTTTATCTTGGAGAAAGTTCCATGTGCTATTGAACAGAATGTGTATTCTGCAGTTGTTGGATAAAATGTTCTGTATATCTCTGTTAAGTCTATTTGTTCCAAGGTATAGTTTAAATTCATTGTTTCTTTGTTGGCATTCTCTCGATGACTTTACTAGTACTGTCAGTGGAATATTGAAGTCCCTCACTATTATTGTATTGCTATCTATCTCATTTCTTAGGTCTATCAGTAATTATTTTAAATTTGGGAACTCCAGTGTTAGGTGCATATATGTTTAGGATTGTGATATTTTCTTGTTGGACAAGCCTGTTTACCATTATATAATCTCCCACTTTGACTCTTTTAACGGCTATTGCTTTGAAGTTTGTTTTTTCCGATATAACAATAGCTGTATACCCCTGCTTGTTTTCAGTATCCATTTGCATGAAATGCCTTTTTCTACCACTTTACTTTAAGTTTACATGAGTCCTTATGTGTTAGGCGAGTCTCCTGAAGACAGCAGACAGTTAGATGGTTGGTGAGTTGTTTCTTTTTTCTTTTTTTTTTTTGAGATGGAGTCTTGCTCTGTCACCCAGGCTAGAGTGCAGTGGTGCAATCTCAGCTCACTGCAACCTTCACTTCCTGGGTTCAAGTCATTCTCCTATCTCAGCCTCCTGAATAGCTGGGATTACAGGCACATGTCACCACACTCAGCTAATTTTTGTATTTTTAGTGGAGACGGGGTTTCTTCATGTTGGCCAGGCTGGTCCAGAACTCCTGACCTCAGGTGATCCACCCACCTCAGCCTCTCAAAGTGCTGGGATTACAGGCCTGAGCCACCACACCCAGACAGTAATTTTTTTTTTTTAATGTAAATCTGTCACTCTGCTACTTCAACCATTATGATTCCCCTTCACTGTCAGGATACATGATATGATCCTTAACTTGGGGAAGAAGGCACTGCCAGTTCAGCCCTGCCTCCCTCCCTGGCTCTGCACACTGCAGCCACTCTGGCCATCTTGCAATTTTGCCCCCATGTTTATTCCCTGCCTTTGGGCTTCATGTTAGCTGTCCTTTCATGTCCCTGTCCAGAAATAACTTATATTGCCTCAATAATTCCTATTCACCTTTCAGAAGGAAATCTGACTACATCAGGCTCCTACTTGTAATACTTTTCTTTTTTTTTTTTTGAGACAGTCTTACACTGTCACCCAGGGTGGAGTGCAGTGGCATGATTTCGGCTCACTGCAACCTCCACCTCCTGGGTTCAAGAAATTCTTGTGTCTCAGCCTCCCGAGTAGCTGGGATTATAGGCATGTACCACCAAACCTGGCTAATTTTTGTATTTTCAGTAGAGATGGGGTTTCACCATATTAGTCAGTCTGGTTGTGAACTCCTAACCTCAGGTGATCCACCTGCCTTGGCCTCCCAAAGTTCTGGGATTACAGGCATGAGCCATCACACCCAGCCTTGTTTGTAATACCCTTCACAGCTCCTATACGTCACCTTTCTGGCACTTAACCCTGAAATGAAATCATAGTGGAACCAGGCTTCTCTGGTCTCTCTCCTCCTGGGAGGTAAGCTGGCATGAAGGCAGAATCTCATCTGTCTTGTTCACCAGGGCATCCCCAGCACCTAGTCACCTGCAGGGCCAAATCTGGGCATCAACTACGGTGGTCTGACAAATGGACTTCTTTGTCCTCCTTTGAGAGTCTGACCTACCTCCTTCCTGCTGGGGTCCACACCCTCAGGGAGCTCCTCTACAGGCTTGTTCACTAGCTTCTCCAGGGGAAAGATGGGCAGAGGCCCAGAACTGAGGTTGGTGTTAGCATTGAACACGTCCACTTTGGGGCTTGTGATCTCCTAGGAAAGAAGAGGAAACCATTGGTTACTTTAGCTGGTGCGCTAAAGGCACCTCCCAGGCTGCCTTTCTCTCTGAAGTCAACATTGATTCTAGGGCACCACCTTCAAGAAGCCTCCCATGTCCCACCCCACCCTGCCAAACACACGCTCATAAGAACACAACATAGGCCAGGCGTGGTGGCTCACACCTGTAATCCCAACACTTTGGGAGCTGAGGTGGGCGGATCACTTGAGATCAGGAGTTCAAGACCAGCCTGGCCAACATGGTGAAACCCTGTCTCCACTAAAAATACAAAAATTAGCTATGCATGGTGGCAGATGCCTGTAATCCCAGCTACTCAGGATTAGCTGAGGCAGGAGAATCATTTGAACCTGGGAGGTGGAAGTTGCAGAGAGCTGAGATTGCACCACTACACTCCAGCCTGGGTGGCAGAGGGAGACTCCTCAAAAAACAAAAACAAAACACCCCACAACATAGAGCTTAGTGGTCTGTTCTGATCAAAGTCCATTAGTGGAAAATGAGTCTTTTCTTTAATGACTCATTAACTTCCCCATGGCTTCCTCCAGAGTTTGAGATCTAGCCTGGATATTTATGACCCGGTCTCTCTTATCTGTTGTGAAGTTGTCATCCATAAATTCACTTAACCTTGACCTATCTATACATGCAAGTGTGCACTGTCAGTCTACCAAGAAGGGTTTCGTGAGTGCCACAGGTTTCAACCATCTGTTGGTTATAAAACAGTGTGCTTCTGAACTTGTTCTTAAGTTTTGGACACATTCCTCAGAGTTAGCTCTGTCTTGTTCCCTCTATAAGCCTGTGAGCATCTCAAAGCAAAGGTTTTGATTTCATATTCCCATATCCAAGGCCTAAAGGCTAAATACATTTCTCTTCAGGTTTTTTTGGGGGGAGGAGGGTTGTTTTTTTGAACGGGGTCTGGCCCTGTTGCCCAGGCTGGAGTGCAGTGGCACAATTTCAGTTCACTGCAACCCCTGCCTACCGGGCTCAAACCAATCTCCTACCTCAGCCTCTCGAGTAGCTAGGACCACAGGTGCGCACACCATGCCTGGCTGGGTTTTTTGTATAAAGACGGGGTTTCCCCATATTGCCAAGACTAGTCTCAAACTCCTAGGCTCAAGTAATCCACCCGCCTCTGCCTCCCAAAGTGCTGGCATTACAGGTGTGAGCCACCACACCCAGCCTAAATACATTTCTGTTAACTCATTGAAATACCAAAGGAGTTGCAGTTATTCTACCGAGAGGAGGGACCCTAAGGGTGGTGATTTCTGTTTCTTAATGTGTAGTCCATTGACTACATGAAATTACCTTTTTAAAATGAGATTTAAAAGATGCAGATTCCTAGGTGGCAACCCTGTCTGTAAACCAGAATCTTTGGGAACAGGCCTTGGAATCTGTATTTTAACATGCTTCCCCCTCATTCCCTGCCCTCCATCTCCCAGACTCCATGTATGATAAAACTTCAGAACCAGGCTGGGTGTGGTGGCTCATGCCTGTAATCCCAGCACTTTGGGAGGCCAAGGCAGGTGGATCACTTGATCTTGAACAAAACCAGCCTGGCCAACATAGTGAAACCCCATATTTACTAAAAATACAAAAATTAGCCGAGTGTGGTGGCATGCACCTGTAGTCCCAGCTACTTGGGAGGTTGAGGCATGAGACTTACTTGAACCCTGGAGATGGAGGTTGCAGTGAGCCAAGATCACACCACTGCACTCCAGCCTGGGAGGCAGAGTGAAACTATGTCTCAAAAAAAAAAAAAAAAAAAAAAGCTAGAATCATTTTACTAGGAAATTGAGGAAGCAAAACCACTAGAGGCACTGGAGTCAAACAGCAAGAAGAATGCGAACTGGGGAGAAACAGGAGGGAAAGCACAGGACACTGGTGTCTTCTCTGCAGCATTCTTGGCTCCCACAGGCCTGACCACCAGCTGGCCACAGCAGGGCACTGCCACCCTGCCCCGGACTTACAGCAGTGATCTGGCTCCAGTCTCTAGAGTTGCCAAGCTCCACCTTCAGGTCCTCATAGGATTTTGTGTTCTGCATATAAAGTAAATAACAGATTAGAGCTGGGTCGCAGCAGAGGGGATGGATGAGAAGCCATTTTCCTTCAGGAATGGAAAGAAGGCTGGCCTGAGGCCTTCAGGAAAGGAAAGAGGATACTCAGGCTGAGTCTGGAGGAGAGTCCCTGAAAAAGGAGATTAGATGGTGAGGTTGGGACCACAGGGGCTGCCAGATCAGAAAAGGGCAGGGCAGGCTGTGTTTGTCCCAGCTCAGCCCGACATGGGGATGGGGAGGATTTCTTCCCATCTGCCTGGGCCAGTGCAAGCCCCCACAGGCAGTGTGGAGAACCCTGCCTAGGCTATGTAGGCTCTGGGGAATGGAGGGCTCCTAGCAGTGGGCAGGGGGGTCCCCCCAGATCCTACAAGGGAGCCCTGCCACAGAGGAGTGAAGGGACCATAGGCTCTCTGAGGAGTCCCATCTCCATATCCTGGAGCACACTTATGCTGAATGAATGAGTGAATGAATGAATGAGGCTGAGAAAGAAGCCAGCACACATTTGAGTTGAGGGAAGGGTGATAACTGAAGTGGACTGAGAAAACCTGGTGTCTCAATTTGCTGCCTTGAGAATTGTTTGACTCCATCCTCAAGACTTAAATTCAGCCCATCTAACTGCAGAATTTAAAATTAAAAAAAAAACAGATTTAAGGAAATTAAGCTTTCTGTTTCCCTAAACTCATCTGTTATGCCAATTTAGAGCACACAGAGCCACCAGGCCAGGCCTCACTCTACTTTGGCCTCCTTCCTACAGAAAACCTTTGCTGGAGTTCCTTTTGGGGGATCTGCCCTCTGCTTCTGTGTGGGGTCAGTTTGAGAAATGCCCCGGGGGAGCCTGGCACACCATCCCTCAGGGAAGGACCACACACATTTAGCACCAGGAAGACGTTTGTCAGTTCCTTAGAACCGACGTGTTTCAGTTGGCACTGAGGGTCCGCCGTGTTGCTGCGATGATGAGAACATTCTCACTTGTGCTGCCCAGCGCAGTAGCCGCCTGCCACATGTGGCTGGTGACAAACTGAATTTTGAACTGCGTTTAATTTTAAGTAATTGGTACGTTTCTTACCTATACTATCCAGCAGCTTCTCTCTAAATGTAGCATGCAAACAAGGCACGATAATTAGCCTTGGTTTTTGATAAACTTCTTCCCTTTCCCTCACCAGGAAGCTTAACGGCCTTCATGCAGCCTTACTTTCTATTCTAAGCCTCCTCTAACCCCTTTCTAAATCAGCAGGTCATATGTCTCAAAGGGACAGAGAGGCCTTCGGGAATCAGCCTGCTCTCCAGGCAAGGCTAGAGCAGGATGTGCTGGGATGAGGCCACTTACACTCCACTTGAAGGGATCCCAAGCCAGGAACCAGCCTGTGAAGGTAGGGGGCTCATGTCCCTGCTTCACCACAATGATGGGGGTCTCGGGGTCACGCCCGCTGGGATGGGTCTTGAGGTATTCCTGCACCGTGGTTGCTGCAGCCTTCTTCTCCTCCTCGTTGGCATGTTTCCCAATCCAGAAGAAGACCTATTGAGAAACCCAGGAAGTCAGACTGCCTCCCTGGCCTACAGGGATCTGCCTCACTTGTCCAACAGTGAAGCCCTGACCCTGACCCTGACCCTGACCCTGACTCTACCACTACCAGCCAAATGACCTGGGGCAGGCACCAACTGGCCTTGAATTTGTATCTGGGAAATTATGAGGTTAGACAGATGACTTGTACTTGGATATTCCGCAAATGTGTGACTCCTAGACTGTCTAAAGCTCAGGATTCTCAAAAACACTCCTGCTGCCATGTGAAATAAATAGGATTTTGGGAGAGAATGCGTTCTTCCCTGCAGCCCCTCTGAGTACGTTCCTCCCCACCTCCCTTCTTTCTTATGCTCCTGGTGTTCATAATACCATTTCCAGGCAGAAATTACATGAGGGCCAAGAAAATGTTGACGCTTATCTAACCCTAAAGCCACTCTTTCTTGGCCCTGGAGATTGAGGAGGCTGCGAAGGGGGGTGCCCAGGCCTCAGTCCTACCTGGTCCCAGACATCTAGTAGGAACACATCATCCTCTTCCAAGTCGTCCTGATTGAAGTCGGGGATCTCTGTGGCCAGGAAGCGCCCGGTCTTGTTGGAACATTCAAAGAGCCGGGGGGTGATAACCAGGTTTTCTTCCTGTAGTCTGCAGGATGGAGAGAAGATTGTACCAGCAGAAGGAAGGTGTGGCAAAGGAGAATCAAGGACACAGAACTCTGAGGGAGGGACGCTGGCATGGAAAGGCCATCTCCAGCAAAATGCCCTGTCTTCTGACTGACAAAAGGGTCCCCTCTCATTCCAAGAGTGTGCTGAGGGAGAAATTCCCACTGCTTTCTAGACATGCATTCCAGTGGCTTTTGCAGAGCCTTGTTAGGAAGTTCTTCCTGATGTCTTCCCTCCATCCCTCCTGCTGCTACTGCAGTACAGGCCCTTTTGCTTTTGAACTAGGGACTAGTGGATCATGGATATTCTCTAGAAAAACCATTTTAGGCCAGGTGAGGTGGCTCACGCCTGTAATCCCAGCACTTTGGGAGGCTGAGGCGGGTAGATCACGGGGTCAAGAGATGGAGACCATCCTGCCAACAGGGTGAAACCCCATCTCTACTAAAAATACAAAATTAGCCGGGCGTGGTGGCATGTG
Source organism: Cacajao melanocephalus (assembly GCA_963573385.1). Lineage (NCBI taxonomy): Eukaryota > Metazoa > Chordata > Mammalia > Primates > Pitheciidae > Cacajao > Cacajao melanocephalus. The sequence goes on along the minus strand of CAUYLG010044966.1, from coordinate 5,337 downwards.
CCTGTGATTCCAGCTACTGGGGAGGCTGAGGCAAGAGAATTGCTTGAACCTGGGAGGCAGAGGTTGCAGTAAGCTAAGATTGCACCAGGCACAGTGACTCATGCCTGTAATCCTAGCAATTTGGGAGTCTGAGGCAGGTGGATCACCTGAGGTCAGGAGTTCAAGACCAGCCTGGCCAACATGGTGAAACCCTGTCTCTACTAAAAATACAAAAATTACCCGGGCATGGTGGTGGGTGCCTGTAATCCCAGCTATCCAGGAGGCTGGGGCAGGAGAATTGCTGGAACCTGGGAGGTGAATTGCTGGAACTCAGTGAGCTGAGATTGTGCCACTGCACTTCAGCCTGGGCGACAGAGCGAGACTCCATCACAAAAATAAAACAAAACTCTTTGAAAGAGGGCTTGTGGCTTGTGCTCCTCAGCATCCCAGGCCTGTCTCAGGACCTAAAGGCAGGCTGGGCTCTGGCACCTTCTTACTGAAAGGCAAACCTGTAGCCCTGCCCCTCTCTTTGAGCTGCCTCCCATGGCCAGGAATTCTCTTTGCCAAGGAAAACCCCACCACGTCCTGGGCATACTGTAGTGAGCAGCACAGATACAGCCCCTGTGCCAAGGGGCTCTAAGGGCATGGGCTACCCTTTATTCATCTTGTAGCTCTGGGGGCCTGGCATGGTGCCTGACACAGAGTCCTCAGTCCATGCCTGCTGTGGGCTCTGGGTGTGGGGATGGAGATGCTGGGAAGCTCCCCTACCTTGGTAACCTGGAGGCAGGGGGACCTGAGAATTACCTCTTGGTGTTAGCATAGGGAGCCTTCCCGCCCAGGGCCATCCAGAAGTTGGCTGGCTCCTGCCCTTCCACCACCACTTGCTTCTCTGTCCGGGAGATGGTGTCAGCAACCATCTTGGCCATCTCCCGCTCGTCCCCACTACAGCCCTGGGAAAAAAAGGGGGTTGGACAATTTCTAGTGCCACCCCTACCTCCACCCTCCTACCACATTCACATTCACCGCCCAGAGTTCCGGGGTCTAAGAAGGCTCGCCTGTGTATATAGGGCACACAAGGACAATTCCATGCTCTCCTCTGTCCTTAACATTCCAGAGAATAGCAGAGAAAACTAGAGAGTCTTTTCAAGGGTGGGCAAGGGACTCCAAGAGGCAGTGCATTCTTCTTACAGAGATTAAAGGAGAATCTCTGTGAGAATACCGAGGTCTGCTGCATAACTGGGGGACTCCCAGGACCCACTTGGGGATGGGGAGGCCTCTAGGCCCCGAACACACCTTCCCACACCATAGGTAGCAGCAGGACTGGGTCTTGAGGACAAAGACATCATTGGAATTGAGGGAACTGGCCCGTGCTGGGACCTCAAAGGCCTTGGTGTTGTTGGCTCTGGTTCCCTGGACCTGGAACAGCCGTGTGGAGGGAACAGGCTCCAAGTCGTTACCTCGGGAGGTGCCTCCCTGCAAGTGAAGGGAGAAGGCAGGGAGAGACAGGAGTCACTTAGTAAAGAAGATGATGAGGGAAGAGAGGGGCACAAAGGACCAGAGAGGGAGAGGGTAGGGCGGGGCGGCCTGCCCTGCAGCTCCTCTGATGGCTCTGTCATCAGGTCTTTCTAAAACATTGCTTGCATCATGGCGATTCTCTGCTCAAAAACATTCAGTGAGTCCCCATTGCTTACAGCCTAAAGCCCAGCTCCTCAGCAGTGCCTTTGAAGGCCCCACATGATGAAGATGCAAACTGCCTTTGCAGACATTGCTGCTGCCAACCCTCCAGCTTAGCTTTGCCAGGCCTTTTTTTTTTGAGATGAAGTCTCGCTCTGTTGCCCAGGCTGGAGTGCAATGGTGTGATCTTGGCTCACTGCCTCCCAGGTTCAAGCAATTTTCCTGCCTCAGCCTCCCGAGTAGCTAGGACTACAGGCGCACGCCACCACGCCTGGCTAATTTTTATATCTTTAGTAGAGACAGGGGTTCACCATGTTGGCCAGGCTGGTCTCAAACTCCTGACCTCAGGAGATTCACCTGCCTCCACCTCCCAAAGTGCTGGGAATACAGGCGTGAGCCACTGCACCCAGCCAGCTCCATCAGGCTTCTGATGTTCCCCATGGAGCTTCTCCCTGGGCCCTTGTCCTTGCTGTGCCCTGCATTGCATGCCCTCGATTTACCTCTGCTAAACTCCTCAACTCTGACCCAAATGTCAAGACAAATGTCTCCTCCAATTCCCCTCCTGCCCATAAACTCTATGGCATTCCCAGATTGTTGTACTCCAGCCAACAAGATGATAAACTGTATTATCATGGATATTCTCTAGAAAAACCATTTGAGGCCGGGCGAAGTGGCTCACGCCTGTACTCCCAGCACTTTGGGAGGCTGAGGGAGGAAATGGTATTAATGTGCCATTCTTCTCCTTGCCTGGGGACTTGCAAAGGATTGTGTGTCTCAGGTGCTCAATAGGCAGATTATTGCTTAAATAGTTGCATTAGATGTCTGTTTCATTTTGTTGGAAGGCGCCAATGCAGTTTGCACAGGTGCATCATTTAGGCAAATCTAGCCAAAATATCTTCTTTTTTTATGTAAAGGATTTAAGGAGTTGGAGTGTAGAGGGCAGGCAGTACTTGCACATGGTGAATGCTCGTTATACATCTTCCTTCCTTCCTTTTCCCTTCCTTCCTTCTTTCCCTCCCTTCCTCTTTCCTTCCTTCCTTCTTTCCCTCCCTTCCTCCTTCCTTCCTTCCTTCCTTCCCTCCCCACCTTCTTCTCTTTCTCTCTTTCTTTCTCTCTCTCTCTTTCTTTCTTTCTTTTCTTTCAATGGAGTTTCATTCTTGTTGCTCAGGCTGGAGTGCAGTGGCACAATCTCAGCTCACTGCCACCTCCACCTCCCAGGTTCAAGCAGTTCTCCTGCCTCAGCCTCCCAAGTAGCTGGGATTACAGACATGCGCCACCACACTTGGCTAATTTTTGTATTTAGTAGAGACAAGATTTTACCATGTTGGTCGAACTGGTCTTGAACTCCTGACCTCAGGTGATCCACCCACCTCGGCCTCTCAAAATGCTGGGATTATAGGTGTGAGCCACTGTGCCTGGCCATATATCTACATATACATCCATATATATATATATATATATATATTTTTTTTTTTTTTTTTTTGAGACAGAGTCTTGCTCTGTCACCTAGGCTGGAGAGCAGTGGCATGATCTCGGCTCACTGCAACCTCCGCCTCCTGGGTTCAAGCAATTCTTCTGCCTCAGCCTCCTGAATAGCTGAGATTACAGGCACCAGCCATCATGCCTGGCTAATTTTTGTATTTTTGTAGAGATGGGGTTTCACCATGTTGGTTAGACTGGTCTTGAACTCCTGACTTCAGGTGATTCACCCATGTCAGCCTCCGAAAGTGCTGGGATTACAGGCGTGAGCCACTGCACCCGGCCCAATTACACATATTTCTAAAGTAACCAAATGGGTTGTTTCTATTATCAGTTCCACATAGGTGATGGAGCCTCCAGGGTAGTCTCCTAGGAAGAACGGGCTTCACCCCAAGCCCTGCCTTCACCACCCATACCCCTCCCCATCTCCTGGATGCCTGTCTCACCTCAGTTCAGGAGCCATACCTGATAGACAACCATGCGTCCCTTGAAGATGGACATAAGATGAGGCGGCTCCTTGCCCATTGGGACCCGGATCTGGACTGGTTCACCATTGTACTTCTGGTCGAGGATGACGGCTTGATAAGCTGACGCTGCAATTTCATCTTGGCTCGCGTGGCTGCCCTGGGGATGAGCAGGAGGGAGTGAGTGGGATAGGGTCAGCCCCCAATTCTGACCCCATCCTCAGCCTCAGCAACTACTTCATCCCCAATTCTAATCTGGTTCTAAACCCAATTGTCTTCCCCACCAAACTCCACTGTGAAACAGCCACAACCCTGATCTGACCCAGACCTCAGTTCTGACCTCAACCTCAAACCTAATTCTTTCCCAGACCCAGCCCAGCCCTGACCTACCTGCAACCCCAGCCTTGACCCCGAACTTCCTCCTCTCCTTTCTGCTCCTCCCTCAGGGAAGGATCACAGACCCCACACCACTCACTCCTAGCACCTACCTGCTCCCTCCCATCTAGACACAAAAACCCACGGGCAGAGCAGGTGACAAGAATGTGCAGAAGGCAATTAAAATTGGAAGGGAGACTCAGAGAACCAAAAGGAAAAGGGCTGTGAATGGGATATAGTGGGACCTCGTAGCCAAAGCAGTCCATCTTGAAGGGGTGAGCTCCCCATCCCCAGAGGAATTCAACCCAAGGGTGTTGGCCACTTAGCAGGAGTATGTACAAGGTGGAGCTAAGCCAGCTGTGCTCTGGGTGGGACAGGGCGGGACCTGACCTGCCAGATGTAGAGTAGGTAGTGCTGCTTCTCCCCGATGAGGTAGGTGTAGAGCAGCAGGTAGCAGTCGCCCCCGTAGAAGTGGCCTAGCCACTTGGAATCCACAGGTGCCAGCTCTAGGTCCTCAATGCGCCACACCTAGGGCCAGTATCAGGCCAGGGTGAGGTCCAGAACAGGCTCTACCATCCCTGCTCCACCCAGCATGGGCCTCTCTGCCCTCACATACCTGCACATCCCCACTCCCATCATCCACCATCTTCTGCTGGGCAGCCACCTGAGGCTGGACATGCATGGACGAGGCATCGAACTTCACCTGCTCCACCTTGGCTAGAGTGGGAGAAATCATGACGCCAATTGTCACCAGCGGAAGTCCCCCAGGTCCTCACAACAGCCCTGAATGGCGGCTACAATTCTTAGACCCATTTTCAGATGAGGAAACCGAAGCAAGAGAGATTCAGTAGTTTACCTGATTGCATAGAATGTTCCACAGCTACAGTAGAGAACTGTATTTCCCTGCTTCTAAGAGTCCTGCTTCATCAGTGCCTCCCAGGGAGCCAGGAGAGGCACAAGAGCAAAGCCGTGGCTTTCCCTTTCCTGACCTGCTCCGTCCTGACCCCTGCAGCATTCAGACTTCAAGCCTTGACCTTGTCTCCCAGCTCAGGAGCGAGCTCTGTGATGATGAGGGCTACACATTTTCGTTTCTCCTCCCCCACCTGCCAGGCACCAAGCTTGCCCTCAGCAAATACTGGCCAGTAAGAGGCTGAAGCTATTTGGTTTCCAGGGAAGCCCAACCCCATCCCAAATGAAACATCACTCTCAGCTCCCCCGATTTTTATTTTTTTGAGATGGAGTTTCACTCTTGTTGCCCAGGCTAGAGTGCAATGGCACAATCTCAGCCCACAGCAACTACACCTCCTGGGTTCGAGCAATTCTCCTGCCTCAGCCTCCTAAGTGGCTGGGATTATAGGCATGCACC
>CAUYLG010044964.1:0-34849 GCA_963573385.1 Cacajao melanocephalus | reverse complement strand
AGGTTTAAATAAAATATTGGTTGGCTGCTTGTTTGTTATTTTCATCTCTTATTCCTTCCTGTCTCCATTGTTAAACACAATTGTTGGCATAATAGAGGTTTTTAATACCCATTTTTAGACTGCATTCTAGCCTGGGCAGTAGAACAAGAATCCTGTTCTCTCTCCCTCTTTTTCTTCCTCTTTCTTTCTCTCGTACAGTCTTTTTTTTACTTTCTTTCACTCTCACTTTCTTTCCTCTCTTTTTCTTTCTTTCAAAAAATAAAAAATAAATAAAAATAAAAAAATAAATGTGTGTATAATCTACCACCTAACTAAGCAATTCCCAGGTTTAAGTCCTAGAGAAATTCTTGCACATGGATACCAGAAAGAGTTACAAAATAGAGAATGTTCATAGTGATATTGTTTGCAATAACAAAACAAAAACACAAGCAAACCCCCAAGAAACCTGTCATCTATGTAAACACTCATTAGCAGATTGGATATATAAATCGTAATATGTTCATACAATAGAGTACCTATACAACACGAACTATTAATGAAATGAATATGGCACTCATCTATAAGGATGAATCACAAGAAATATTATTTTGAATAAAGGAAACAAATTACAGCATGATTCAATTTGTAAAAATTCAAAATACTTAAAACTATATATACACACACAAATACACACATATAGGAATATATATATGAGTTATATATCCACATATACATTCATATATAAGATGTGCACATATGTAGTAAAACAATAAGAAGAAACAAAGACATTATTAACAAAAAGGGAGAATAGTAATTATTCCTGAAGGAAAGGGAAGGGGACATAATTAGGAAAGCAAATTACATGAAGCTCCCAAATTCCTACAATGTTTTACTTCTTAGTCTGAGGACCAAGTATACAGTAGTTCCTTTGCTTAATATTTAAATTGAGCAGATATATCTCATATATTTTATGAATAGTATCTGTTTCAGTAATATACATGAAAGAAAAATGAATTCATGACGTATAGCCATTGATGTCTCAAAGAGTTTGGGCCACGTCACAGTGTGATTCTTTGTATAACTGTTAATCCATTCTCATGCTGCTAATAAAAACATACTTGAGACTGGGTAATTTCTAAAAGAAAGATGTTTAACGGACTCCCAGTTCCACATGGCTGGGAAAGCCTCACAATCATGGTGGAGGACGAAGGCAGGACAAAGGGACGTCTAATGTGACGGCAGGCAAGAGAGCGTTTGTACAGGAGAACTCCCATTTACAAATCCATCATATCTCATGAGACTTATTCACTATCATGAAAACAGTATTGGGGAAACTGCCCCAGAGTCAATTATCTCCACCTGGCCCCACCATTGACACATGGGGGTTATTACAGTTCAAGGTGAAATTTGGGTGGGGACACAGCCAAACCACATCAATAACCTACTGCAAAGTACAGCCGACTCCAAGCCTGACAATAGATTCATTCTTGAACGCTTTACACTAGTGATTGTAGTTGTGACAATTTTATTTCCAGATAGCTATTACTACAATTCTTGTCCACTATGGTACTGCTGCAACAACAAAAGCTGCTCTAGAATGTGACAGTCATTGTTGACAACAGGTCTAGGAGGTAGGACAGGAGAGGGATGCCTCCCTCAGATGTTCCAGGGGAGCATGGAGCACATCGCTGGCACTTTCTTTTGAGAGGCAATTAATGCTTTTTATTCTGTAAATGAACCAACATTAGTTGGAAGATGACCTGCCCTGAGTGTGCTGGCACAGGTAGCAGCAGTAAGGGCAGCATTCCAAGGAGCCTGTAAAATAAGCAAGCTAAGGTGACAGAAGATGAGCTCTCAGCGCCAGGGAAGCAGCCTGGGCCCAGGAGATGGCTCCAGGAGCAATTTAAATGATGAAGTGATAGGCATTCAATACAGAGGAAACACAGAGGACAGTGCAATCAATCACTGCCAAGCTTATCTTCTGACAAGGAGTAGGGCTCCAGCTTCCAGATGTAACATTAAAATGTAATGTTTCCACTGGGGTTTAGCATGGCAGGTTTCCCTGAAGCTTCAGTTTCACTCAGTTAACTAATTATGAGAAAATGTGACATCGGTATTTACTTTTTCTACAGGGACAAATCATTGCCAGTAGGAGGGAGAGGTTGTTATTTTTGTTCTGCTTTGTTTTGTCATTAAAAAGAAATTACTTACACAGCAGTAAATATACTCTTGTTAGAGGGGGGAAGAATTATCTCCATAGTTCTATCCATTCAATCATGTCTTTGGTTTTCCAGGGATATGGAGGATAAAAGAGAGTTAAGAGTTTGGTTGTTAGAATTGGGTCTGAAAATGAACTCTCTCACCTACTAGCTATGTAACCTTAAGCAAGTTATTTAAGCTCTCTGAGCATGCTTTTGCAGCTGTGAAACTGTGAGTGATGCATCTACTACAGAGTTATTCGTGAAAGATGTAAGGACATAATGCAGCTGAGGCACTTGAGCACAGGGCTTCTGCATAATAAGCGCTCAATACAATTTAGCCTTTATTCTTAGTGACCCTGATGTGCTATTATATAAATATAGAAACAGTTTATTTGTCATTTAGACCTTGTGTTGCCAATTCTATATGACCACACATCTAATCATCAACTGAGCCTGTACTCTGGCACTGTAAGCTAAATGGTGTATTAAACATTTTATTCCTCCTCACCCTGATGTAATGAAAGGTTTCCAGAGAAAATTTAATGATAATGAAAGTAACAGTTATTCTCTCCCATCTGCTTTTAACTTTTCAAAGGCGGAACGTAATCCCAAAGCAAACATCACAGATGAACTTGTGCTTCCTCTTCTACTGCCTGGATGCTAGAGAAATACTATGTTTGGGGTGCTTTTAACCAATTAGAAAGTGATTTTACAAATGATTTCTCAATTGAACTTGCTACAATCCCATGAGGTACGCAGTTTATGATTAGCCCCATTTTACAGATAAGGAAAACAAAACAAACAAGGTAAGTTAAATGACAAAGCCACTGTATTCAAGTACTCTATGAAAGAGTACCATGAGAATGAAAAATGCCAGGGTTACTGGACAATGAAAAAATAGATTTTTCAAAAAATAAATTCTTGTCTTAGAGAGAGCCAAAGTGACTAGTTATTACAGAGGAAGGACTATTTGTGGAAAGCAAACAAAAAAGAAAATCAAGAGACATAGAGTTTTATATTCTAATTTCACAATCCATTTGTCCAATGTGCCTTAAATTTTCTACCAATAAATTTGAGGAAAAAAAATTGCTGCTTCTCACCTCTCTTACAAGTGTATTTCAATGCCATTATCGTGTACAAATAATATGTAAGATTGATGCTATGACATTCAAGAGGTTTTATACTAGCCATATACATGGGAACTCTTAAAAATGTGTAAACAGAAGAAAATATATTTTAAGTGGTAGATAGAAAGTCCTGGCAAAAAAGAAAAAAGATTTTTTTTTCAAGAATATATGGCCTAGAAAATGATGAACAATTAGATAAGATTAGGTAAATCATCACTATAATTTTGCATTATGTACCTGAACTATTTTTGGAAGTTACAGAAACAAACTAAGAGAGGTATGAACATGTAATAAATTTTTTGAAGCCACAAAATTATAATAGCCCACTAATTTCGATAATGTTTCTTCAACTAATCACATATAAGGTTCTTAAAATAATCAATTCTGAAGTGCTGTTAATACCAAGCAAGTCTTTCTGGCAGTAGTCATCCTTTAGGACTTCAAAGGACCCTGACATATGCCCCCTGTGATTTCATAACCACTTAAGAAGTTCTAGTGGACTATAACTTGTCATTTACAAGCCTCCCTCACCCACCATTTTTGTTTGAATGGGGAATAAATTCTTATAGATAGGAAGGCAAAGACAATCAAAAGTCATTAAGGGGAATCCAAGTTCAAAATAAAAACCAAGCACAAGCTTCTAGTTGATAATGTGAACACAGAAGTGCCAAGGGCCTATATAAATGTGCAAACACCTAGTCATACCAACAGCAGTCAGCAAAATAGCACATAATAGCAGGTTACCATTAGGTGGTCAATTGCTTAATTCTGACTTAATGGGCCTGAACATAATTTTCTCTATGATTCTCCATAGAAAATAATACAACTTCATACCAGTATTGAGTCAGATTTCACAATGTGGCAGTAGAAGAGTCCTGCCTAAAACTCCTTCTCCCTTTTCTTAATTCATTCATTTAATAAACACTTTTTCATTGTTTGCTATTTGTTGAAAACTATATCAAAGCACCCATAGTCTAACAGGGAAAACAGGTAAATAAAGCATGAAATTTGCGCATTAAACCCTAGAACGTGAAAAATACTTGGCACTATGATAAGCGGATCAGGAAGCCCTCACAGAGGATGAGGTGAGGTGCACAGAAACTGTTTATATGGCAAAAGAGAGATTTCTGTTCTCTCTTATATGTCAGAGAGGACAGTATGAATAAAAGCAGGGAGGTGTGGTAAAGATGGTGAGCTCCAGAAATTAGATGTAGAATTAGATATAGTGCCACACAGCTGGAATATAGATCATGGGTAGGAGAAGGGAAAAGATGGTAAATGAAACCATAAGCAGTGGAGGAAGACAAAGATTCCATCATTCAGTGCTTACTACTCCAAGTTAAAATACAATATTGGAAAGCTGAACATAATTATCGGTCTGCTGGAAAGATTTCATTCCAGAGGCAATAGGGGTAGATTTTTACTATAGAATATATCATTTTGGTGCTAGCTAGGTACACAGTGAACTAGGGAAAAGAAAATCGAGAGATATGGATACCAATTATGAGAGAATTTCAAAAGTCCAAGTAAGATACAAAGGGGCCCCAAACCAGAGATCCATATAACATATTTGTAAAACATAATTATGTAGCATAACTGACTCACTGTAGCCACTTAATAAACATTTTTGTGGCTGACTGGATAAATGAACAACTCCAAAGATGAGAAGGAACAAAATTAGGTATTTTTTCTCTTTTGAGTGAAATAGCTGTCTCTTAAAATGCAAACAATTCATCTCAACTAGGTAACAACAAATACCACTTACTGCTTGACTTCCTTTCAGACTTAGAATGCTCCTTGTAAATGAGTGATTGGAACATGATCCCAATGTCCAATCTGGAAGGGACTGTAGGGAATATCTACCATAAACTCCCATTTTAAAGACAAAAATCTGAGTCATAAAAGTTACAGGACTGGCCCAAAACCACAAAATGTTTCTGCTGATGAGACTGAAATCAGGCAGAATAAATTAAGGCTTCACAATATTTGTCAACCAAACTAGTTGGAAGAGATTTGAAAGGTATCAAATTCAGCTAGGGTGATTTAAGTTTTTAACTGTTTGACATTTCACATTCAAAAACCACAAAGCAACATCTTAGAGACATTTTCCTAAACAATTATTTGCTCTGACAATCAACCGCAAAGACCAGGGGTCAAGTTTTAATTCTGAATTGGTATAAATCAGAAAAATGATTCTTACCATAATCTTCTGAAGAGACTGGTGACCTAAAAGGAAATAATAAGCATGATCAATATTTTATATGATAATTATGGCAATAATCAAGAATAATTTCAAAGTAATTAAACCCCCAAATTCAATTAAATGGAAACTCAATATAGTAGACAGTGTAATTAATGTGTTGATTGTAATGGTATATTTCAGTCCACAGCCCCCAACCCTTACCTGGATTGGTTGGATGTTACAGGTTACTAAAATGTCAGTCTATGCATGGTGCCCTAGGGCTGCAAAAACTTAGCTAAGTCTAGATTTACCACACAAAAAAGAGAACTCATAGAAATGTATATAGATGAAATCCTCTGATGTGTGGTGCCCAAGGACAGGCATCCAGTGTCAATGCCAGGGATGTTAAAAAAAAAAAGCACTAGATTGGGTATCTGTCAATACAAAGAGATCTACTTGAACAGTATAAATCGATTCGGAGATAAAAGGAATAGCATGCATCCTTATCATTACTGGTTTTTGTTTCCACTCTTCATGGAATTTAACGTTTGAGTGAGCTGACCCTCTAATTGCTGCCTTATGTCTCAGAACCTGGAAGAAACAGCATGAGGTAGAAGGCAACCACTGGGGTTCCACAGAACTTTTGGAAATCAGCAACTTCTGCAAACTATATGTGAGTTCTACTCTAATTATGGTAATCAGATCTCAAATGAAAAATCATATGAACCCTAAAAGGCTTGCTTCCTCTCAGTTGACTACTAATGGAAATACTTTGAGCAATATAGACCTAAGCTCGGAGATTAATTCACCTCCAGCTTGAAGACTTCAGCTTTGACTCACACTTATTCTTTTCTGGGTAGAAAGAGAGACATATGATATTATATTCAGAGTTGTTGAAATTATGAAGGGAAAGGCAAGATATAACATACTTCCCCTATTTTGAAAGAGTCTTCTTCTCTGAATGATTGGCTCAGTGACGTCCACAGCAGGGACATGACCAAAGATAAACTCAGGAGTTTGGCAATAAAGCTGCCAATCATTAGAACTAATATTTATGAGACATGAAGATAAATGTCAGGGCAAGAATCATTATTCAGTCAACGCATAAATGGTTGAAGCTAATTTTTAGCTATTCTGGGATGCTTGAAATGATTTTATCTACTGGTTAGTAATATTATTGTTTATTATGTGAGTGAACAGTAAAGTATAAAGACACAGTGGTAATGGAGAAAAACCCTTAAACCTCAATGAGTGGCAAAGTATCAATTTATTTCAACTGAGCAAGCCTCTTAAAGTAGACTTTCGCATAAAAACCACAGAATCTCAAGATTTGGTGGAAAGGAAATTAGCTTCTGGGAGATGAACATGGAGGGTGGTGGGCGGAAACCTACCTACCACAATCCCTAAGTCAACGCTGCTCAAGAAACACCACTTGGCCTCCCTGGGTAGGGCTGATTTATCCTCCTATTGGATTCCCTTCTTTTGTATTATCCACACACTGGCCTTTCTCACTGGGTTGGAACTCTTATGAAAGTAAGACCGTATCTTATTTAGAACAAGTGAGCCCTTAGTTAAAATTTGTCGAGTTGAATTAACCTCAGTCCTGTCATACTGATGTTCAAACTGACACATTCTGGAGCTTCCCAAAAAGTCATCACCCTACTGTTAGACCATGTTTAAGGCAAGTTTGCCTGCTCCTAGGCCAGCTGCAAGGAAATGTCCTACAGAATGTGCTTGAAGTTCTAATTGGTTATAATGTGGACACTCTCAGAGCCAAAGGACATCAGAAGTACCCAGAAGCAGAGACACCCATACTCTCCTTCAATAATTAGGAAAAACAAAGGAGGAAGGCAAGTATTGAATGAGAGGTGAAGTGAAATTAGAAGCTGAATTTGCATGAGAGGTGAAGTGAAATTAGAAGCTGAATCTAAAACAACATATATTTTAAAGAAGATGAGCTAATTTCTTCAGCTGCTTATGTCATAATAGAGTCACCCACAAGGAAATATCTTTTCTCATGGTGTTTGCCAATGAGAAGTAAGTAAAAATGTGTCTTGGATTGTTTGCAATTAATTTGTCACAGAGCTAAAGGAACAAAGTAAAATTCATGCCAAAGGACAACTGAATGTCTCAGGTGGAGAGCTTATGAAGCAGGGTCTTTGCTGCCTTTCTGCAAAAGCAAAGCATTGATATTAAATTTGAAAAATTCCAGATGGCTCCGTTGAGTCCCAAGGGGATGTATTCTGCAGTATGTCCAGGCAGTGGATAAAAAATGTCAATTTCAGAGTGTTTTGTGAAAATCAGCCATGTTGAGTTTCCACATTTAATGTCTCCCATATGCCTGGCTTTGTGGAATTTTAATACATATGGAGTATTTCCATCCTCACTCAGTATTTCACCTTTCACTGAAACAAGTTATTGCATTGTATTACTGAGATGTGCACATCATCTATTATTGCTGGAAATGGGCGTAAAGAGTTAGCTCATGGGTGGATCACCTGAGGTCAGGAGTTCAATACCACCCTGGCCAACATGGTGAAACTCTGTCTCTACTGAAAATACAAAAATTAGCTGGGCTTGGTGGCAGGCGCCTGTAATCCCAGCTACTTGGGAGGCTGAGGCAGGAGAATTGCTTGAACCTGGAAGACAGGGGTTACAGTGAGCCAAGATCACGCCATTGCATTCCAGCCTGGGTAACAAGAGTAAAACTCCGTCTCAAGAAAGAAAGAAAGAAAAAAAGTTAGCTCAGAAAAGAAGAAATATTCTGAAATCAGCAATATAAGTAGTTATTTTAACAACAGAGGTTGAATCCCAGGAACAGATAATCTTCTTAAACCTGACAATGGAGGCATGCAGGAAGGCTTCCAGGTTATTCTTTTCACCACACCTGAAAGACATGTAGTTTTATCCCAGACTGCTTATTTTTCTTCCATGTATACTTTATCTTGGAGCAACCTCTGCCCTTACAATGTAAACTCTTACCAGCATTCTTATGGCTCTCCTCTTCACTTCTTTTCTGATCATAAGTCCTTTAGCTACAGAATATTTTATGTTTGTTTCTGCTTTGTTTTTGATACTTTTTACACTTTGTTCAAATACAGCAAAATAAAACAAAACAAAAATTCAAGCCATGCATTCAAAAATATTTCTCCTATTAAGCCTAAATCATTATTATTCAGGTTTGAATCTCTCCATTCATGTTGATTCAATTTATTACTTGAGACCCTGTTGTTACCAGGCCATGTGCCAAGTGATGGAGACACAAAGAAGAATTTCAGGGAACTCATAATCTAGTGAAAAAGAAAAATATGTAAACAAATGAGTATAACGTAAAAAATATATAATGATCAAAATATACATGAAGTTAAAGAGGTAGCACAGAGGACAGAGAGATTGATTCGGTACAAAAAGTGTAAAAGAAGGCTTTAAGAAGCAAGAATCATCTGAACTGGGCCTGAAGAATAAAGTGGAGTTTATTAGGTAAGTAAGAAAGGAGAAGAACTCCAGGCAGAACAGCAATAGGCATGTGAAAAGGAGTGTAGATACGAAATTGCATAGAATCCTATCAGATACACAAGTAACTCAGTACTGCTAGAATGTAAAGGAGGAATAAAAGCAAGGACTTGAGAACTGGCAAGGGCCATTTCATACAGGGCATGCAGGGCCCCTGTGAAGTGCTTGAAATTTACCTTCTAAGCTAAATGGAGCAAGCTTGCAAGGCAGAGAAGTCACACAGTTTGGGCAGGCAGTTTGAGAGTGAACCATGAAAGAACAAGAGGACAAATTAAAAGGCAGAGGTCAAGTTAAAGACTATGACTGAAAAACTTCCACATTAGTAACACAGAAAAAAATTTCTCTGCTCTTCAATTTTTTTGAAACCCATGGAAAATGACAGGGAAGATGAGAAACAGTAAAGGAAATATGCTCTTTGACTAAACTAGGTATTTACAAGCCCAAACCATCACACATGAAGAAGAGCTACCGAGTACAGTAAAAATAGGACTAAGTTTTAGGGAAACAGAGAATTTTTATTTTAGTCAGCTAAAGAGATATAAACTATTATATGCACAAGAAAACCTATGTCAGAAAACCTTCCACTTTAAGCCAGGGTGTCCTGCTAGTCAGAAGTAGAACCAAACCTAGAAGAGGGTGCTGCTAAAAAAAAGTTTGAAGATAACAGAGAGAAAGTCAAACTTAGAGCAGCACACCAAATCACTAAGCCCAATCATCCATCCAAACCAGAAGCTCCAAAAATAAAAAAAAAACTCACCCAAAGCAAATAGTACAAGTAATAATGGAAAAAGAACCAGCATGACATCTATGCACAAATGCCAGAGGAGAAAACAAAACATAGGCAAAGAACACACTAAAATGATGATGGATGAAGCAGATAAAAATTATTAATAACTCTCCATTAAATTTAGAAATGGCTGGATGGATGGACGTGGGGACGGGGGCCAGGGGTAAGAGGAGAAGTGGGGAAGGGAGGGAAGGAGGGGTAAATAGAGTGTCTGTGAAATGTAAACTTAAAGAAGAAAACTGATCAAGAAATAGTTATAGGGAGGTGAAAAGAGCAAAGTCTGCCCAGAGCCTTTGAACTAGTTGTTATTAAAGAAACTTGTGGCTTTTTCCACTGTGGTACCACTGCACTGGAAAAAAGAAGATTAAGAGAAGATAAATAATAATTAAAAATATATTAAGATATGAAACATTGATGAAACAAATTGAAAAAGATACAAAGAAATGGAAAGACAGCTCATGTTCATGAATTAAAATAATTAACATGTTCATAATATTTTAAGCAATCTAGAGACGTAATTCCTATCAAAATACCCAAGATATTCTTCACAGATTAGAAGAAACAGTCTTAAAATTTGTATGAAACCACAAAAGACCCTGAATAGCCAAAGCAATCTAGAACAAAATGAACAAAGCTGGAGGCATCACACTACCTAACTTCAAAATATTTTAGAAAGCTATAATAACCAAATCAGCATGACATTGGCATAAAAACAGACAAATAGAACAATGGAACAGAATAGAGAGCCCAGAAATAAATCTGTACGTTTACAGCCAACTGATTTTCAACAAAGGCTTCAAGAATACATAATAAGGAAAGGGGAGTCTTTTTTAATAAACAGTGTTGAGAAAAGCAGATATCTACATGCAGAAGAAGATGATTAGACTCTTACTGCACACCATGTGCAAAAATCAACTCAAAGTGGATTAAAGACTTAAATATAAGTCCCAAAACCATGAAACTGCTAGAAGAAAACAAGGAAAAGCTCCATGACATCAGTCTGGGCAATGATTTTTTTGGACATGACCTCAAAAGTATAGGCAACAAAAGCAAAAATACAGATATGGGATTACCTCAAATTCAAAAACTTCTACACAGCAAAGGAAACAATCCCCAGAGCAAAGAAACAACCTACATAATATGAAGGTTCCTCAAAATAGAAAAAAAAACAAAACTATCATATGATTCAGCAATCCCACTACTGAGTAAATATTAAAAGAATGTGAAATCAGCATGCCGAAGAGATAGCTACACTCCCACATTTATTAAAGCACAATTCCCAAGAGCCAAGATATGGAATCAACCTAAGTATCATTCAGTGTACAAATGGATAAAGGAAATGTGGTATATATACACAATGAAACTCAAGTCAGCCATAAAAAGAAGGAAATCCTGTCATTTGCAACAACATGAATGAACCCGAAGGATATTACGTTAAGCTAAACAAGCCAGGGAGAGAAAGACAAATACTGCATGATCTCACTCATGTAGAATCTAAAATGTTCATTTCACAAAAGTAGAGAGTGAAATGGAGGTTACCAGAGGCTGGGGCATTTGAGGGTGAGAGAGATGGGAGAGATGCTCATCAAAGTTAACAAAGTTCCAGTTAGATAGGAAGAATAAGTTCAAGAGATTTATTTTATAGCATGCTGACTATAGTTAAGGATGATGCATTGCATTTTTAAAAAATACTAAGAGAGTAGACACTAATTGCACTCACAACAAAATTTATAACTAGGCATGGTAATGCATATGTTAATTAGCTACATAATTAACAGTTATATATACTTCACATCGTGGCGTATATAATACATAATAATTTTATGTCAATTTAAAAATTATTTTTAAAGAACTAGAATAATAGCTGGCCGTGGTGGCTCATGCCTATAATCCTAGCACTTTGGGAGGCCAAGGTGGGAAGATTACCTGAGATCAGGAGTTTGAGACCAACCTGGCCAACATGATGAAACCCTGTCTCTACTAAAAAAAAATACAAAAATTAGCCAGGCATAGTGGCATGTGCCTGTAATCCCAGCTACTCGGGAAGCTGAGGGAGGAGAATCGTTTGAACCTGGGAGGCAGAGGTTGCAGTGAGCGAAGATTGCACCATTGCACTCCAGCCTGAGTGACAAGAGTGAAACTCCATCTCAAAAAAAAAAAATGGGTAATATAAAGTTATAATTATAAATACATATACATACATATATGTATATATATTTTACTTTGAATTACTCTTCCATGAGTCTTGATCTGAATATTTGTTGGTGAAAGTACCCTTCCCAACGTTTACCCAGGTTATGAGAATATCCATATTGTCTCTAAAATAAAGATGACTTTTCAAACTAGGATACACGGGAAACTTGAAAATAAGGGAAGCTCTGGGAAAACAGAATGCTATTTTAGTTGGAAAATTATGTAATTTAACTGGTAAAAATTAAAATATTTTCATACTGAAACCAGCACAGTCATATTATGGATCCAAAAGCAAAAGTCCCTAGAATTCTTAAAGTCACAAATAACAACAACAACAAAAAGACAAAACAGAAATCTGTGTTTGAGGCAGTCAGCTTCCGACAAGTCTCCAGGTTCCCAGGAAAGTGAGTTTGTTCCTCTGAAACAGGGGTGTTGCCATGGAAGTCTGAATATGTGAAACTAACCCAACTAAACATAGCTATAATATCTTGGAATGAACCATTTTATTAGATTAATATATAGAGATATCACAAATTAGGGAACAAGACATTCAGCACTTATTGGCTAGTGGCTACTGCATTAGACAGCACTCTATCTAGACTTTATTATCACTGAGACACAAAGAATCTCTAAGAAACTCAAAGATACTTTTTTTAGATTGCCTTCAATCCACACATTTTCCTTCAAAGCTTCTCAAGTAGATCGATTACAAGGCTTAAGGACACTGAAAATTGTGCAGTTTTCTACCAGCAAAGAGAAATAGAAAAAAGGAAACGAGTATTATATTTGAGAAGACAAAGGTCTTTAAAAAGTACTGTACCTCTTATGATGTTTTATCATTTTTAGTCAATAAACCTGGAACTGAAATAATGGGTGTCACAACTATTTAAGTGTCTATATCTGGTATAATATTATACTTTACAATAGGTTTTAGACATGTACATTTTCTTGATAAGCTCCACGGAATGCTCAGAACTTACAAGCTCATCCAAACACAATATCCTTTTATCTGAACAACACTGTCCTGTTTTCTATTTTTTTTTTAGCCTCTATGCATATTTTGCTGTTGTTGTTGTTGTTGTTGTTTGCTTGTTTGCTTGCTTGTTTGTTTTCATCTAATAGCTTTAACTTAAAAGCACCCATGGCTTTCCTACTTGGCCATTCCTCAGAATGGCTATATCATTTCCTTCCTTGGAGATAGGATGTCAATAGATTATCCATTTTAGAGTCTCTCCTGAAGAACAGAGGGTAGCTTAGATAAACATCGGGGATGCATCTACATGGGACTCTTAACCTTCTGTAAAGAATCATCTACAAATGAATGTCTATCTCCATTCCCAGTGTCCCCAACACATATACCTTCTACTTAGCACTTCTAAACCATCACCTGGTGGGGAGTTGGCCAAGGGATGGGGCCACCACATAGAGGTGAGCTTAAGATAAACACACAGGACAGGTGTGACAGCAGAATCTGAATAGGTACAAGAGCAGATATTCACATTCTAAAAACACTCAGCAGTAGGATACTTCCCTAGGACCACAGACTGTGTATGGAGTAGAAGAGGTGAGAGATATTTATCCACTTCACAGGCCTGACTGAATAGTCAAGGCCCCTTCATTTTCTGGTTACCATCCTGCAATAACAATAGGAAACAAAGTGGGAATGCCAGGGCAAGCTAGACATCACGCTCCCTCTACACCCTACACAGCACACTACAAATAAGAACACCAGTCTTTATTGTGAAGTCCTCGCTGGGGAACAAAGCAGCACACATGTCCACACACTGAAAACAACTCACTATATGTGTATTTTATTAAATTTCCTTTTATACCTGTCTTTCCTCTTTACTGTCTAGCTTTGGGGATGAGAACCACAGTGAAAACACCACTTTCTATAAACATCAGGTGATCATCCATCCTACTCAGGAAGAGAAAGAGAAGCTCTTTGTATCAACTTGGAATGTTCTTTCTCTCTCCTTTGAGTCATTTTCTTCTATTTTTTTGCCCCTCTCCTGATCACAGTCCTCAGAGTTTCCTGGACTTTTTCACCGACCTTTCTCACAGTTGGGTGGAATAAAAAAACAAAATAACACAGTTTCACCTTTAGCATTTACAATTCCATACTTTCTCTATACCCTCCTTAGTCTTGACCTCCTTATCCAGTCTGTCCTGGATAGAACCGTCTCCCATCATGTGCTCACACCTTTTTCCTATGGTGAGCATGCAAGAATGTTCATGCCTGGTCAGAATACCCCAGGTTTGACTTTCTTTCCTGCTTCTGGAGCCATTCTGCTTGCTCTCTGTTAAACTCCTATGCAGTCCCAAATAAAAACTGATTTCCCCATTGGGCATTCCCTGCAGGCACATTTCAAGGATCTGCATCACCACTGCAGAAACATCATCTTTGTTTTTCTTCTGTTTTGCTGTGAAGTGGTAATGCTACACAAATTCCATTTATTTCCTAAAACTGTTGGTGGACAAGAATCTTCATTTAAAGCAAGTAAGCCAAGATATTATTTACTCTGCTGTGAAAGCATGGCTGCAGATGATCATCTCTGGTCAACGGCTTCCTTCCCCTGAGCATCTCTCAAGGGTGCATTGCCTATCCTGGAGAACTAGTTTACCAGGCCTATGACATCATCTGGAGGACCTAAGGGAGAAAGAGTGAGACCATGGATCTAAGTGACATCTTCGTCACAATCACTCTAGCCCCAAAGCATCTCTAATTAGGTAAAATAGGACCAGAAATCCCACAGCACTGAGAATCTCCATCAACTACATAATTCTCTCTTTGTTTTGCTTTTGGTCCTTCTAATCATGAATATTTCTGTTAAGACAATGAACAAAGGACATACAGTAAAAGACAGCAGGCGAGAATGAGAGTGAGAGATGAAAGTTACAGCAATCACACAGAGTGGCACTGAAATGAGAGAATGACAAACACATTCTCCAATCAAGTGGTCGCAAACCCATTCAGGGAATGCCAAGCTGCCTCAAAGGTAACATTCACGACCCACAGAGGGAAGGGGAGCAGAAAGAGCAAAATGGAAGAAAGAAGGCAGAGATGAACATTGGTGTGGAGGGAAGGAAATAATTTCCAGCATGTAAATAATAAAGGCTGGTTGGTGAGTTCTTCATTTGATACACATTTCTACCAATTCCCTTTAGTATCATAGTTTCTCAGTCTTTAAGACTCTCCTATCCAAATATATGCCCTGATGACCCCCATGTGAGCTGTGCTTGAAATATCTTGTTTTTTGGTTTTTTTAAATGGATTTCTATATTTACTTATATTTGGCTTTTAGAAAATAGCACTGTTGAGGTTGGGGAGGTATTAGTCAAAGGCTACATAATTACAGTTCAGCAGACTCAGTTCACGAGATCCATTATACAACTTGGTGACTTTGGTTAATAATGATATAACATATTCTTTAAAAATGGAAAGAGAGTGCGTATTAAGTGTTCTTACCACAAAAATAACTGTGTGATGTAATGCATTCATTCATCAACCAGATTCAGCCATTCAACAATGTATACGTACTTTAAAAAATCATGTTGTACACAGTAAATACAATTAGTCAATTAAAAAGTTTAAAAACTAATTTTAAAAAATAACACTGTTTCACCTTTAGCATGTACAGTTTCATACCTTCTGTATACCCTCCTTAGTTTGCTGAGTCTCCTGAATGTCTTTTGAGTTTGAAATTTTACTGCCACCTACTGTTAATTTTTAAGAACTGTTAATTTTTAAATGAGGGCAAAGGCGTTTGAAATCTATGGTTGGACAGATTGACGAAGAATGAGCAAAACTGCACAGTGGATACAGAAGAGAAATAGATGAAATAAAGAGATGGAGTTGGAGACAATAATATGTAACAAGCTTATTCATCCTGACAATGTGGCCATCGAATTTTAGCATTTTGAAGAGGAAATGAAAAAAGAAATAAACCCAGCACAGTTGTGAAGAAATAAAGGATGGTGGCTTCCCTTTAGAAATCAGTCTCTGCAATATAGTTGCCAGCCCACTTTCTAAAAAAAGGGGGTGAAGAAATAGAAAAGGCACATTGTTCTAAAATCCAGCCAACGGAGACGTACCCAGAGAGCCAGGAGGAAGTACCCTTTAGAAAAAGCCAAGCCGCCGGCTTTATCCTAGTGACTCTGGGAACCCTGGCCAACAGCGTCTGTTGAGACATAATCCATCTGGATTTTGTCAATGTGGACTTTTTTTTTTTTCATTTTAAGCATAAGTTGAAACATGAGGGAGCTCTGGATTGTGAAGGCAAATCACATGAGAGCCATGTTTAGTCTTAGCACGTGGGGCTTATAAGCGAGGCACCTCACTTATCTTGTGATCCAGGATATGCAATATCTCCCTTGTGGTAATTGAGTAAGAGCTCAGCCACAGCTGGTTATTTTTAGGAAATCCAAATAAGGACTTCTGATCCCAGATTTAGAAAATGGAAGACAAAACTAGGGAGGGTTGGAAGCTGCTTTGGCACCTCTGAAGATAACTGTAACATACCCCAGAAGCTTTCCCGACAACATCTCCTTCTACCCCGCCCTTCTCAGGAGAGGGTGGGGAACAGAATCTTAACAGTGTCTGCTTCCTCCCGACTTTAATGTGTCTAAGGACAAGAGAGTTTCTCAGTTATACATCAGTTCAAGAAGCTCTGTGAAAAAGTAAAATAAAATGAATGAATGCAGATTAATCATAGTAATATTGAGAACAAGAAATTAAATTGGGCTCAACAGACTCTGTGAGAATAATTCAGTTACTCCAGTGCTGGATATTAAGCACTGCTACGTACTTAACTCTATTCCAAGAGCTGTGGGAGGTACTTAACTTATAACATTATAACTTATAACATTTCATTCCCACATTTAAGAAAATTCTAAGGGAGTCATGGAGTAAGACCAACCTCTCACAGAGTATGAGAGAAAACTGTTAGAGGATTATTGTTCTTTTGCGTGATGCTTGGCACAACCACCAAGAAAAGTTAGAAAAAAGGGGAAATGTGCTTTCCAGCTCCCTGATTTCCAAATAAGTAGTGCTACCATGGTGTTGAGGTATCTCTTGTACTGATCTTCTTAAAGTTGGGGTTTCAGAGGGCCCCAGAAGTACCTCAAAGAAGCCCCACACCCTATATAACCCCACCACCACCATTTCCAGTGGTAATATGGTATCCCTCTCACATCCCTCAACCCCACGCTGAACATGGTAAGTAATTACTGCTCCACATCCCAGCAACCTGAGGTTCACAAGCAAATATTTTTTGAAAAGATTTCAAAATGATCACTCTTTCATACTTTAGATTTGTTTAATCAAAATATTCACCTAAGGCAGATACATTTAGAAAATAAGAGTGTTGGTAGAAGTTGGAGAATGCAGCAAATGGACCAACAGGTTATTTTGGAGGTGAGTGCCTGGGAAACAATTCTTCCTTGCCACTCTATCTACCACTGTGCTCACCAATCATGCCTACAACTTCATACACCCACCATACTTCCCTTTTACTTTCTTGCTTGTGAAATACCAACATTTCCCAAGTCAGGCATTCAAGTGTGTCTTTATTATTTTGATCTGTGAATTCCTTGGATCAAGCATATTTATATTCAGATTTGAAATATATAAATGGAATCCACAGCCTAACAAAAATAGCCAACATTTTGTTATCATGATTATTTTATTATAATTTGATAAATACTCGGTTTAGAATAGCAATATAAATAGACACGTATCTATTGGTTTGACAGAGCACCTTTTCTATCAAGGGATGTTCTATGAATGGAACATCCTTCCATTCATCTGAAAAGCCTGCCTGTTGAATGCCTACTATTCTAGGTATGGTGCAAAGTGCTATGGAAACAGAGGGAGAAATGCACAGTGTGGTCATCCAAGGAACTCAGCTGCTTTAAAGAGGGTTCAATCAATACTGCTTCACAACCACAGTATTCCTGAAGTGTGAATAGATATGGCCACCAGCTTTTACAAGTGAAAAGAGAGACCCACTTAACACTAATATTTCCTCACTCTCTAATCATTGGCAAAACTTAGAACTCATGGCAGTAGAAAGTTAGAATTTCTTGGGATTATTTCAAATAAAATGGATGTTTAATATTAAAGTAAGTTTGCTTTTTTTTTTCTTTCAATTTCAGTCAAAATAAGATCTGGTGCACAAGAAATTCTGTTCTGACTCTAACTGAACTTGGAAAGATAAATTTAAGTCCATTTCTCCAAGTGGTTTAGGGCCTCCATATGCAGAACTGATTGACAAACAATTACAAAAATAACAAAGCAAAATCTCTTATTAAATATTTCACACACATATAGAAATAGTGTTATTATGTGCTTGCCAAATACAGTAACAACTTAAGGTAAGTCGAGAAGAAAAAGAAGAAGAAAGGAAGACACATGTCAGCTATCCTGTATTTTTCCAGCTAGAATGATTATCCAGGGTGAGCAAGATTGAGACCAGTCAAAGGTAAGCAGGGATGTCAAAGGTAGGTAGAAATGGGACCCAACTATCTCAGTGAAACAGATGCCAGGAGCCATCTTTATCCTGACAGCATCAATTTCATCTCTAAGATATATTTCAGCAAAACCTGCATTCCACTAAGAAGATTAATTTTCTCCTGCTTATCTGATTGTGAAACTCAAAGAGTATTTCCAAAATCAAAATCTCTGTCCAATAGTCTGTCTTCCTGTTGAAAACTTGAAGCTTTCACAATAAGCACAATTACCCTTTTTATCAGGTTCAGGCTGTAACCTAATGTTCCCAAAAGAAATTGAATGAAGAAAATAGTTGAGGACCAGAGGAGAATGAAGTTATTCCTCCCATAATCAGCCTGGAACATCTGAATTTTCAAAACAAAGGAGGTTTCTGGGCTTTATCTTCTTGACATAGTGATTCAAAATTGCAGAGTATACTACAAAGGCCAGTTTTTCAGTTTAAAGTATTATTATGTGTTTTGAGATCTCCAAATAATTTCTTAGTTGTCCATATTTCCTTAAGCACACAGAACATACAGGGATGTTAAACTATCATTGAGTGTTTTCCATTATTTGAATGACATTTCTGGTTTACACAATGAAAAGAACAACTACTTATCTGTTCATATGTAAAAAATGAAGAAAATACACATAGAACCCCTAATAAGCCTATTTTTTTAATTTGAGGTTGAAATTTTCATTAATTCTTTAAATATTCATCTTTTCTATGTAAGAGTAAAAAGTTAAATCTAAAGAAAAGCAGCAAATTCTATTTCTTCTTGTTTCCAGAACACTCTAGGCATATATCCATAATGGCACTTATTAGTGGGAACTGTAAAAATTGGTTTGTGTAATATTTCCCCTTTAAATATAAGCTCTTCAAGGGCAATAATTATTTATTCTTTAGTTTCATATCTCCAGTGCCTGACTTCAGTCACTGAAGGTGCCCGATATTGATTCATTTAATAAATGATTAATTGAATCATTTACCCTATTTCTTAGGATTCAAATGAAATCACAAATCAGACCTCATACATTATAGTTAAACATTTGATAGCATTATCTTTTCTTGTCAACAGAAATCCCCTGCCAATCATAAAAACCCATTAGCCCAGCGTAGCTGATCAGGTAGGAGATACCTGCCTATACACAGTTATCCGGATTGAATATCTGCCCCATGTGTGGCTTCACTACACTGTTTCCCCTATGTCTTAGTCTAGTAGCAAGATATTATTTGTGTGACAGTCCATTTTAGTTCTTTCAGGCTTAGGGCTTGGGGACACTGAGAAAAAGTACATCTCTTTCAGTCATTTAGGGATTTCTCACAAACCACAAAATCTAAGAACTGGAAAAAGGCTATTCTGATTCAGAAACAAAGGCATTGTCTTCCAGCCCCTTTACCTGCCTGCTCTTAACCCATCGAACTCAAAGTCGAGTCTGTCCTTTTCTCAAAGAAAACTTAAGAAGACTATATCACAGTTTTCATTCCATGCCTATTTTCTTATCTCAAAGATACTCAAGTGGCAAAATTCTTCCTTACAACTCAAATAGATTAGGTCTGCAAAAATTTAAGCTAATTCCCTCCTTATTAATCTTCTGCCAAATGAAATACAGTCTTGTCATGAATCGTGGTAGTACAATTAATGATAAGAACAAATACATTTCCAGAATCATGTTATTTTAAATAGAACTTCCTTGGACACTGAAAACATTTTTTTTAAACTTAAAGACAAAATCATTAGGATCCCAGCAGTGATCATGTCAGTCAACCACTTCTCACCAATTCATTTCAAAACTGGTTCTTAAATATTTCAGGTTTTGAAGACACTATACACATTGTTTATCCTATTTTGGAATTACAGTCTTTCTTATAGGATCTGCATATAAGTGGACATGTATATATCTTCCCTTAAAATTATAGTAAAAATGCAACCAGTTCCAGTAATGATAGAAATCGAATTCATCCTCTTTATATTAATTGCCTCTCAGTCTGCCTGAGAAAAAGAGAGATTGATGGATCTAAGGGACTATTTTAAAGTTTAAAACCATGAGAAAATGCTGAGAAGACCCAACAGAGCAGATCGGTTGCAATTAGGAGGGGAAAGGGTCACTTGGCACAAAGTGCCCTGAGTACCTTGGGGGAAGAATGATATAGGGAAAGCACTGTGGGTATATTTCTTTCTGTTTTCAGTACTTTTTTCTTTAAATCAGTCTTCTCAGAATTTTGTCTTATTTATCTTTTCAAATAATTTTTTAAAATTTTATTCTCCGTTCATCTTTTGTCTGTTTTATTTATTCTCCTTATGATTGATTTCTCTCATTAGCTTTACACTTTTCACCCTTCTCATTTCTTTTTTCTTTACACTGGGATTCTTTTTCCAGCTTATCAAATCGAATGCTTTGCTTATTTGCATGTGATCATTTTTCCCTTGATAAATGAATTTACGGTCCTAAATCATTCTATAAATACCACATTAGCAGTGTCTTGAAAACTCTGATAAGTAGTATTTTCAGTTCTAAGAACTGAAAGTTTCTCTTTTGATTTCTTTTTATGTAGTGAGTCATTTAGCACTGTCAACAGGATGTCAAAATGGAACCTTTCCTATCTCCCAAGTTGACTGGGGCTTTAAAGCTTAAAGCAACAGATGCTGATCATACCGAGATTATTAAAATAAGTGTTCAGGGCCTTTTCAGTCACTGATTTATAAGTATTCTTACTGGGAAGGTAAATTGCGCAATATCAAGTGAGCTGAGACTGCATACATATTCTACAACATAGGAGGACACATGTCCCAGAATGTTTGCTGCATTTTTAAAAATAATAGAATATTAGGAATCAATATCAAAATGGAGAAATAATTTATGGCATATATATGATGCAATACTCTATACCAAAAATTTTTTAAACTCCACATGTATCAATATGAATAAATTTCAAAAATATAATGTTGAATGAAATGGCAAGCTCCAAAATACATGCATTATATAACACAGGTAATAAAAAATAAATACAAGTTGAGATCCCCTTATCCAAAATGCTTGGGACCAGAACTGTCTCCGATTTTTGATTTTCTTAAGATTTTGTAATATTTGCATTATGCTTACCAGCTGAGCAACCCTAATCCAAATATCTGAAATCCAAAATGTTCCAATAAGCATTTCCCTTGAGCATCACGTCAGCACTTTAAAAGCTGCGGATTTTGAAGCATTTCGGATTACAGATTTTCCAAACAGAGAGACTCCAACTTGTACAATACAAAACAAAACCATGAAACAATAGTCAGCATTTTTTACACTACTCTGTTGTTTATGGCTTGAAAGAAAGACCTAAAGCAAATACAGAAAAACCATCACATAATAAATCAGAGTGCTTGGTACATGATGGCCTTCTATATAATTTGTATACTTATTTGGATTAGAACATAGTTAATATATGTTTCATATTTTTTAAACTGATGTTTATCACCATTATATTTTGTTTCAATCTCTTCTTTTAAAGAAAAAAATGCTTTAAGATTAATTCTCAGCCATATTTGCTTTTGGGTAAGTTTGCAGTTGTATATTTAATGTGCATGTATAGTACCCCTGTACTGTAGGATTTTTCACCTTACAAATGTAAAAAAGAAATAGAAACCAAAGAAAACCTCTGCGGCTCTGGTACACTGACTTTTAAGGTCTGTTTGAGAAGATAGTGTAGGACAATGGAAAAAGCACGGAGTCAGAAGTCAAGCTGACCTCAGATCAAACCACACTTGCCATGTGAAGTGACCTAAGGTAAATATTTTACCCCCTTAGGAGCCTCCGTTTACTTATCTGTTAAGCAACTGCTAAATTTAAAAATTGCTGAAAGAAGATAATTTAATTATGATACAAAGCAAGTGGGAAGTATTCCATCAATAGTAGTTATTACTAACATAATCAGATATTTCCATAACCGTAATTATAACTATTTGTATCAGAGATGATGTCTGAAGGAAACAAAAAGATATTGTTAGAAATCAATGGACATAAAAATTTTAAAAGTTAAAGAATTAATTAAAAAGTTGAGGTTAGGCATCTAGTTTAGTTTTGTTTTATTTTTAAGTGATTTAACACAACAATTTTATTATGCTTGTGTCTTCTATGAGAGAGGAATTCAGGCTGAGCCTAGTGGTGACGACTTGTCTTTTGTTCCACAATGTCCAGAGATTCAGCTGGAAAAGCTGAAAGACTAGGAGTGAATCTTTGAATGCCACTTTGCTTGTTTTCAAAGTAATTTTGCAGAATTTTTTAAAAGAGTCTACTACTCTAGGGCATTATAAAACTAGTCTAAATGACTGTGACAGCTTATAGCTGTCAATTGAAGATCAACCAAAGATTAAGAGAAATCCTAAAAGGATAATATAACCCAAGCAAACAAACAAACAAAAAGACTTGATTTTGACATCTGGTTTTAAGAACCTAGCTATTATATAATGTGGTAAATTTGTGATTCTTAGGAAGAATATTTACTATCTTATATACAATTATTTTATCATGATATGTACATCAGTATGTTATATATAGAAAAATCAGGACCTAGAAAACTAGAGTGAGCTCATATTCTGCCTTGTGGAAACAGACTATATACAAGTACAAATAACATACTCATCTGGTTTGCTTAGGCTTAATACTATTTCTGTAACTAATTAAAACTCTAATTTTCCAATAAGGCTGCCCACAGATAAATGGCCACATTTCTAGCCATTCATGGGTGGCTGACTCACCCTGGTTTACAAGCCTCAAAAAAAAAAGGAAATGGAAAAACACCCTGAATTGTAAGCAATCAAAATGCCATCAGAAACTAACAACACAGTTTAATTAAAAAGAAAAATCCATAGTAATTCATTTTCGTTCCTTTCCCCTCTTCACACAAGAAAGTAAGAGGTAATACAGAGAAGCAATTAAAATGAAATCTCCTTTTGCCCTCAGGGTGTGTGCTTCGAACCTTCTCCAATGAAATAATTAGCTCCAAATCTCTCATTTTGTTTTCCTTTGTAATATTGAAATTGCTTCTGGTCTTTCTTCAGAAACAAAGCACTTCCTTGACTCTTTAGTTAACCCTAGGCTTCTAAGAATCTTAGTAATCTTGTTATTCTATCAAAAGGCTAAGACTGTGTGGTTACAAGGCCATTGTCGCTATTTAAGACCTCAGGTAAACTGGAAACCAGCCTAATTTCATGAACATAACCTCTAAGATGGAGTGAGTGGCCTGAAATTAAAGAGTAGGTATGCAAAAGTGCATCTGTCACCAGGGGAGATGACAGGAAGGTGGATTCACCGAGCACAAAGGTACCAACACTGCTGTGGAACTTCAGCATGCATCCTACTCTCTCACAATGATCAGATCTCAGAAGAAAGCACGCGTAGTGTTCTGATCTACAAACAAATGCTGTACTGCTCACCCACAGAGACTGCAACCACTACATGGACAGCACTCAGATTTAGCCAATAAAACCATGCGGCAATATTGGGTAGAGCACACATGCACAGGCTCAGGACAAATTAAACAGCAAAATAAAGTGTTCACAAATAAAAAACCATGCATCACTTTCAAACTACTCATGATCACTCTCATGCATGTCTTTATGATGTGGCAAACAGGGACATCTGATAAATACTAGGCTCCAGTAAAGAAGACGCTGGTGAGGTTTAAAGTATGTAGAGGTCCACATGCAAGGGGCTCAAGGTGGCTCAGGAGCAAGAGAAATGGGAGGTGGAGCTCCATGAAGAGTTTGGGGTAGATAAAAGTAAGCAAGGTGCATGGAATGTCAAACACAAAGTAGCACCTGTGTGAGACAGCCTGAGCGCCATTGAAAAGACAACCCTGCCCATTCGTGCACAGCCCACAGTCCATCCTCTCCCAGCAATCACAGTAGCACAGAGAAAAAGAACAGCGAGAGAACTCTTACTGTAGCACGCGGGAGTGGCTGAGATCTTTCAGATCTGAGTCCTCATAATAGGGAGCTATCATCCCCAGCCCGCTGTCACTCAACATGCGTTTCCGCAGGGCAGGATTCCACCAGTCTGAGATCCTGAGAGAAAGAAGGGCACCAGACA
The DNA here is from genome assembly GCA_963573385.1 of Cacajao melanocephalus. NCBI lineage: Eukaryota > Metazoa > Chordata > Mammalia > Primates > Pitheciidae > Cacajao > Cacajao melanocephalus. Next base: position 10,299 of record CAUYLG010044964.1, on the reverse strand, counting down.
GTTAAGCATTCAAAGTCAGCCACGTGACTTAGTCTTCACTTTCTGAAGATGAATCTTATCTGTAAGTGTGAGAAACAAAATTCATCTTTATGGAGTATTTACCAGATACTACACATTTATTATTTCATTCATTTATCTCAACAATCATGAACTATTTGTATGATTCTGTCTTGAATTTCAAGATTAAGTCATTTTAAATGTGACATGAATAAGAAGTAACAGACCTAGTGTAGAAATGCAGATTAGAAAAATAACAAAGTCCATCCTGTTTCACTGCTTCCCTGTTCCTGGTTTATTTCAGGGGAGGCAACTGGTGAGAAATAAGAAAGGCACTGATTCAAGTCCTGGTGGATTTTCAGGCTACTTTAATTTTTAAAGTTAGAGCTAACAGAGGTCTAGCCAGGCCTAAAGCAATTCCTTTTGGCTATTATTTGACATGAAGAAAATGACTGAGTAAGCAAAGACCAGGGCAACTTGGAAGAATGAATTTTCTCCTTACCATATCAAGAGACAGAGCCCAGGTCAGGTGGGGTAGGAGGACATCCAGACTCCAGCACCTGCTGCTTCTGTGGTAGGACAAAACATTATACCTCCTTTCCCTACAACTGATGGGTCTGGTGCATGGATATGCCCTGCAAAGGTGGCCTTCCCCTCATGCTCTGACATCACGGCTCTGGCTTCCTGGGAACAACTTTCTATCTGTTCCACACAGCCACTTGTGCCCTCTCTTGTCTCTCCCAAGACTTGGTACGTATTGGACATCAGCTGGCCCTGGAAGAGTGGGAAACCACTCACAAATAGCAGCAGTGAACCAACAAAAGTGAAAAAAGAGTAAATCAAGTGACAAGGGGAAAACAGGGATGAAGGTTACATTGCAGTTTGCTTACCTAGTGGCCTGTTCATTCATACTATACGATTATGTGTAGATGATGTGCATTTACTATTTGGGTATATTATGTATGGTTTCTAGAGAAATTTTTATTTGAACAAGTCAGACCCCAAAACACTAAATTTCACAAGGGCAAAGATTCTTATCTGTTTTTATTTTTGCACTGTTACTCCCCAAGTGCTTACACTGGGACCTGGCACACAAAATTCTCTAAATAAATAGTTCTGACTTATTGAAATAACTTAGAAACCTTAATTATGTTTTGTGGTGCAAGGTGGTAGTTAGATGCATGGGCTCTGGCATCAGTTAACCCAGGACTGAATCTCATTTTTTCTACTTATTTTCTGTGAAATACTAGGCAAGTAAAATAACCCTTTAGGACTCAATTTTTTAATCTACAAATTAAAGATAATTGTACCAAATGTTCAAGGTCCCTGTGGAATTATGATGAGATTATTATTTTAATAATATTCTATTTAATGAGCGTTTTTCAAATGTCAAGAATGACTTTAAGTGCTTTACCTGTATCAATTCTTTTAATCACCAAACAGTTCTCTGAGTGAGGATTATTATTATTTGTATTTTATAGATGAGAAAATAAGCACAGAGCACTTAAGATGATTAAGTCACTATGAAGGGGTGGTACAAATAGAAGAGAGACACAGGACAGAGGTCCTAAAAAAGCATTAGGGATGTCATAGTTATTATTATGCAATCTACATGTCTCCAGTGGCCTGGAAATAGCAAAGAAGAAGAGGAGGAAGAGGAGAAAACCTGTCAAATCATCGGTGTCCATTTTTTATGTGGATAACAGAGTTACTACAAACATATAAGCACAAACACAAGTACTAGTATTTTCCAGGTTTGCTAGGAAGTGTTGTTGTGATGGGTAAAGAAGGCTTGGGCATGATGCAAATCTGGTTTTGTGTTTCTGCACGGCCATTCATCAGACAGACTTATAAAATAACCACTCTAAGGAAACACAACAAGAAGATCTTTATGTTTGATGCCATTAGAATGATATCAAGTTCAAAGGTAAACCAGACATGGATGTCACCCTGAGGCCAGCCTCACAGGCAAGGAGAAGCACACTCACCCCGAGGCTTGCTCCACCACCAGGTCAGGCATGCCCGGAGGTGTCCCTGCTGGCTGTGACACCACCATATCTGGGTCCAGAATAAAAATCTCATCTTGGGAAATCTCCATCACAAAGTGCAAATGTTCCTAAGGAAGAACAAGAAGTCTGTTGCATGAAGAATAACAAAACAAGGATTCTCAGTCTCGAGGAATAATGAAATTCTTCAATGTGTCAAAGGATCACAGTGTGTTGTCAGAAGTTTGATCGGTTGGTGTTCCTCCCCAAAGCTGTGCTATGGCAGGCAGTGGGAGACAGGGAGAGATGAATCCTTTTGATTTATAATTAAGTAGGATTTTTTTTTTTTAAACAGAGTCTCATTCTGTCACCCAGGCAGGAGTGCAGTGTCGTGATCTTGGTTCACTGCAACCTCTGCCTCCCGGGTTCAAGCGAATCTCCTGCCTCAGCTTCCAGAGCAGCTGGAACTACAGGTGCCTGCTACCATGCCCAACTAATTTCTGTATTCTTAGTAGAGACAGGGTTTCACCATGTTAGCCAGGATGGTCTTGATCTCCTGACCTCGTGATCCACCTGCCTCAGCCTCCCAAAGTGCAGGGATTACTGGCATGAGCCACTGAGACTAGCCCAATTATTTTAGGTATATCTAGAAATGGTCTTAACTCATCTTCTTTCCAAATACTATTAGAGAAGTGACACCCACATGCCATGTGGTCCAGCAGGAGTGTATGATAGCCTGGACTTCCACCCCATGACCTGGCCAAAGCTAAGCAGCACGGTTAACAACTGCCTTTATTATTGAGTTCAATACTGTACCTTATTTTTCTAGGAGAATTCAGATAATAGGAGGACTTGTGACCTTGAACAAAAGCATTTTTTTTTTTCTCATCACTGACCTCTAGGGCTTGGCAAACTGAAACTAAGTAGCCTAGGTATACACCTGGGGCCTCAAACTTGCTAAACAGAAATGAGCTTAAAAAGACATAAACTTTGGCTAAGAAGGAGGAAAAATATCTGTGTGAGTGAACATTTGGAGTACAGACTGGTGATAATGTCTACAAGTCAACTTATTTTCTGTACTCATTTGCAAGATCAAGCTATATCATCTTGAGTCCATAAATCATAAAACACATGAAGATAAATAGGTTATGAACCCCATTCCAAAATTTGTAAACGTCTCAGTGTTTTTCATTAGAAAAATTTATGAGATTAGCTACCAATGAAGTATATGAACTTGGGAATTTTTCACTTTCACAAGCAGGCTTACCTGAGATCTGTCTATTCGATAAAAGCGATCAGCAGATGTTGCTAGGGAAAAAAAAAATACATATGGCATTCAGAATGTTCTGTAATCTAGCACCAAATTTATAACCTTCTCTTTGACTATGCCGGTCAAAACCCCTACACGGCAGTCATGCTAATCTCCTGGCCAGTCCCTAAATTATTAAGAAAACCTCAGCACTTTCACGTCTCTGCCACTGCTATTCTAAGGCTTAGAAAGCCCTTTCCATTGCCTCTGCCATATAAATAGTACTTGTCTTTAAAGAACCAGCTCAAGTACTTGTGCCCCTGTGAAACCTTTCTCAGTCCCAACCTCCCTACCCTAGCCAGAACGTATTACACCTGCCTCCAGGCACATTTACATTTAAAAAAAATTTCTTATACAGACTATCTTCACAGATAACTATGAGACTAAGAGACCTGCCTCTTTTTTTTGTTTTGTTTTTGAGACGGAGTCTCACTCTCTCACCTAGGCTGGAGTGCAGTGGCACGATCTCATCTCACTGCAACCTCTGCCCCCCAGGTTCAAGGGATTCTCCTGCCTCAGTCTTCTGAATAGCTGAGACTACGGGCATATACCACCACACCTGGCTAATTTCTGTATTTTTAGTAGACATGGGGTTTCACCATGTTGGTCAGGCTGGTCTCGAACTCCTGAATTCATGATCCAACTGCCTTGGACTCCCAAAGTACTGGGATTACAGGCGTGAGCCACCACACCAGGCCAGACCTCCCTCTTCTAAAATCTGTTTCATTTAATCTTTTATGCCTCCTGAAATTAGCACAGGATTGTAAAGAAAGGTAGCACTTGGTATGTTTTTATTAAGTAAATAAAGCTAGAAAACACTATAGTTATGTAGACTTCTAAGGGAAGTGACTTCCCATTTTGGAAAATGGCTTGAAGAGTTAGGCCACGGACCATATGTGGTCTTAAATGAATTATTTCACTTTCAACCTGCATCCTTAGCATCATGCCTGAAGTATGCCAAAACAGCAAAAAAAAAAAAAAAAAAAAAAATATTTAAGCATTCTCTAAAAAGAGATTTAGCTGCAACCATGGTGTGAGGGAAAAAAAGTCTAAATTACAAATTTTGGGTTTCTGGAAATTATTTTGAACGTTCTTAATATTAGAAAGAATTATCGGCAACAATTTGGGAAGCTCAGGTAGCAGAACTGCTTGAAGCTAGGAGTCTGAGACCAGGCTAGGCAACAAAGTAAGACTTCATATCTACAAAAACAATTTTTGTAGTCAGCTGGGGATAGTGGCGTGCCCCTGTGGTCCCAGCTACTCAGGAGGCTGAGGTGGGAGGATTGCCTAAGGCCAGGAGTTCAAGGCTGCAGTGAGCCATGATCATGCCACTGCACTCCAGCCGAGGTGATAGAGTCAGACTCCCATCTCAAAAAAGAAAAAAAAAGAAAACGAAAAGCAAACCAAAACAATTATGTGCTTCTCACTTAAATCTATCTTACAAAGCCCAGATATCACAAATAGATTTTCTACAAAACAAACATAGCCCAAGAAAGAAAATCTCAGCATGCAAGTAATTATTTAAGATTCACAAACATTTAATGAGTAGCTTCTCTCCAAAACAAACTGAACTAAGAAACCAGCCAATTATGGTCCCTGCTCTCTAAAATCTAAGAATAGAATAAAATCTGCCTTGGAGAAATTCACGCTATTTTGTTCTCTTAAACCATGACTGCAATTACCTTTTAAAGGTTTTTTAAATAAAACTATGGAATAAAACTATTATCTGGGTTAAGACTGTTACCCACAATAGTTGTAATTTTATCTAAGACTTTAGATAGAACATATTTTCATAATTTTCTGAAATATAAGTTGTTCCTCTGCAAATTCAGCAATGACAAATGATGTTTCTCACTGCTATGGAATAAAGAAGTCGGAGGAAAGTTCTCAGAGACAGCTGATGAGACATTAACAAAAACCTGCATTATGATTTACATGGGTTAGATCTCATATAGATACAAGTGCCCATCTTCATAACACTAGAAAAATATGCATATGGCATTCAAAGTGTTCTGTGATCTGGCACCAAAGTTATAACCTTCTCTTCCGCTGTCAGTTAAAACCCTTACATTCCAGTCATGCCAGGATACTGGACGATCCTTAAATCTTAATAGATCTCTGTTGCTGCCATCCCAATGCTTGTTCATACACTCACACATCCTGTCATACTCTTATTCACATTTACATCCTCTCAGATGTTCACACAGATAAAAAAAAAGGGGGGGGGGAGTGTCTGCAATGAAAATCATGTCTCCATCTGAAAAAGAGTGAGGAGTAGTAGATACATTGGGTAGTATGTGAGCATGAATATACAGAGGTGAAAAGATACTGCAATATGGTAATTGGATAGAAAGGTAGTATTAGGCAGCATCTAGGAGAGAGATGTTTGAGATAAAAAATGGACTTATTAAACAATCATAAAATAACTAATCTATTATGCATGGATATGTTATGCTGAGCCAAATAGATTTGAATGCAACTGAATTTTTCTACCCTTTTCCCAGAAATGCATACATCACACTGAAATAATGGTCTCATAAAAATATGAATGTTCCATAAGACGCAAACAACATAGAAATTAGTATCCATCCTATGCTTGTAGAACCCAGCTACTGCTCTGAATTAATTTAAGGCAGGCATTCAAGTTTTAAGAAAAGAGGGCTGCTGAAAGGGAAACATCAGCCTGAGCAACTGGATGCTGAGTTCAGCCAGAGTTAACCAAGCTGCCTTGAGGGAAATGACTTCAGGAAAGGACAGTGCAACATCAGCAGGCCCACGTCATTCAGCCTGCAAATACTAGCCATGTGGAGGAGTCACATGAAGGCTTTCTGAATAATCTTTTGGAAAACTAAAGTCCACCCTATCAATTGACGGCTTGCTCTTCAACTTCCCCACCTCCCACAATACCCCCGAGAAATGCAGAACTCACCATCTAGGAAGCACCACCGAGGGGAGAGCCTCTGTGCTGAGAGCGCCCTGGGGAAGGAGGTTTCATGGTCCTGGAAAGAGACACACACGTTCTAGTGGCTCCATTTCAATAACCTGACAGGCTTCCCTCCCTCGGCATTCTGCCATCCCTTCCTACACAAAGCACTGGTGAGAAGACCACATCACATTTTTTTTCCTCTAGAAACAGAAAGAAGGGCTCTGCTTTGAAAGTCTTTCACATAGAACTTTTAAAAATAACTCCCCCACAAAATTACCAGGAGGTTTTCAATGATCCCATTCAACATTTTCAATGATTCCATTCAACAAAAATAATCTAATTTGGGACATTTACTTCCTTATGGGAATTTATTTCTTTCCCTTTGGGAAGCCAAGGAACTAGTGACAGCTGGCTGTCATTGACACACAGGTATAAGGCACTGGCACAGAATGGGAACGAATCAATGGTTATCTACTGGCCACATGGGACTTACAGTATGTGAGGAAAAGAAGCAGCCATCCATACCCAAGGGCTGTTCATCTACATGGAAACAAAGAAAATCAACCTCACATGTGGAGGTCATCCTAACCTCAGCCTTCTTTACTGAACCGAATTACAGAGGAGTAGACAAGGAAGGAAAGTAGCGGCAGGTGGATCCATGGCAAAATCACTCTGCCCAACACTCACCCAGAGCACAGTGTACTCATCTACCTGAGCATTTTCATGACTTCCCAATTACCCCTCTCCTATTTAACCTCAAGGCCACTTGACATAACTGCCATCGTTCTTTCCTCTGGGCTTGGATAAAAATATTTACCTTCTCTCCAAAGCCAATCACTTGATTTAGTCTCTAAACTATCTTTCTTTCTCCTTTCGAACTTTATTTCTGCAGCATTATTCAAATCCACCCATCAATTCTTCTGCTCTCAATAGTTTCCTTTCTTCCAAAACAAATTCCCCTGAGCTGATCTTGTTACATTCCTTTTTAAATTTTAATTTTATTTATATTTATTTTTTGAGACAGGGTCTCACACTGTCTTCCAGGCTGGAGTGCAGTGGCATGATCATGGTTCACCATAGCCTCAGCGTCCTGGGCTCAGGTGATCCTTCAGCCTCAGCCTCCTGAGAAGCTGAAACTGAAGTTGTAATGTCTTTTGATAATCTTCTTAAACTCTCTTGCCCTTCCAAACTCCTGAAGCTTATATTTATTATCTCCTGCCTCCAAGTCTCACTTACACATCTCAGACGTAACCTCTAGAAGCCTGGCCTCTGACCTCTCAGTCCTCCAAAGCTGCCCTTCCAAGAGATTGCCAGGACTGGCTTGCTTCCCTGATTTACTACAGTTGTCAGTCAGCAAACTTCCTTGGAGTCTCGAAAGCTTTTATTTCTTATAAAGAATTAAGGCCACATCCTCGGAACAGAAGAGAGAACTCGCAGATTGAAAATTGAAAGGATTATCTCTTTAAGATTCCAAACTTCTAAAAATTAAACATTTTCTCTACTAAGAGAAGCCTGCCAATGATAACTGGGGATGGAAAAAAGCATCTTCTAGTTTACAACATGTGATTTGGAGCCTTTTAGCCCTGGTTTGCAGTGGAATTGAAATCACTGACAGAAATGGGACAAATGAGGAAGGCTGGGTCTCTGTGGGGAAGACACTGGGAGTCTGGCCCTTATTAGGTAGGGAGCAGAGCTGGAGTGCAGCTGTTCTGGCAGCGATAAAGACTTGGCAGCTGACGCCACAGGTGTGGATGATCTTGTGGGTACAGAGGGACAGGAGAAAAAAACAGGAATAACATAGAAGAAGTAATAAGGAGGCAATCAGAGGTTGCACTGACTTTCTTGGGAGTTAATCAACACTCTCTGCTGCCCTACTTGATCCTCAAACAAAGTGTGGGCTTAAATCACTTGTTCTAAAAATGTGCATCAGCTGGAAACTGGTCAGAAACACAAATTCCTACATGTGTATACATGTATACCTATGTAACAAACCTGCACATTCTGCACATGTACCACAGAACTTAAATAAAACACACACACGCACACACACACACACAGAGATTCCCAGGTCCCATCCCAGGTCTACAAAAGCACTAGGGGTGGAACCCAGCAATGTGTTTTAACAAGCCTTTCAGATGAGTCTGAGGATGTATATGAAAGAACCTAAAGTTACGAAACAAAAGTGATTCATCTTAGTAAACTAGAAACCTTGAGTGTATGGAGTTTTACTCTAAATGAATGCTGTGAATTAAATAATTGATAGAGGAATAATTGGTCTCATTCAGGAATGCAATCAAAATCTATATTTATGAATATAATATATATATATCATTTATATTTATGAATATATCCATATAGGTATGGATACAGAGATACTATATAATATGTAGAGAAATATATATATATTATATATAGTCTCTCTCACGCACTCATGTGCTCTCTCTATATATATATGTATTTTACTTTTTTGAATTTTTTTATCCTGATGGTTGAGTTAAATGAAATTTTGACATGTGCTTAGTAACTATTTATATGAGAATTATGTGTAACATTGAGAATTATATTTTGACATGTGTGATGTCTTGTTTTAAAGGATCTTAAGGTACTTAATGCATTTTTGTAAAACAGATAAAGCTACTCACATCTCTCAGTTGGGTGAGAAATGTAATTATAGACCAAGAAATATGGAAGTGATTTGAAATATTTAGTGGCAACTATGAAAGCTAATAAATAAAGAGATTAAACAGAAACAGGATTATTTCACTACATATAAAGGGGCTTAAACATCAAGGACATTTTCTGCATTTTGATATTGAATATGCTGTAGAGGACACTATAAAAACACATCCTAATTTCCTTTGGCAAAAATCAATGGAAAGAATACAGAAATGCTTGATTTATCATTTTAAAAACCTAATGATCCATCACGCTATCTCTAGGCTGTTCAAATTACAGAAAACTGGATGTTATTTAATCTAGTTTAGTAAAATTCAGATAGAGGCACTACCTCAGCAGCATGACTACCATAGGTTGGTAAGGAAATATTGATAGCGTATCTTTTTATGTGCAGGTAGCTGTGTGTCTGGAGAGTTTTATGCCCATGGCTGACTTTATTAATGTAGCTCGCTTTTGTTCACTTATTTTCTCTACATTTTGATCCATGGATGGAAACTGTTAAAATGTTTGATCCACAGAAACATTTGATATAACTTAATGTTCTTAAAGAGGTTTTGTCTAAAGATAACATAATTTTGTCTCATGAAAACACATTGGTCATCATCAAGCTCTTTAAAATAATGGGTCCTCAAATAGGTTCAACAATTCTTGAACTCTCCAAAATTGTATGCTAGATTTGGCGTGTCTATGTGTATCCATATTTTCCTGGACAGAGAAACCACTGCTTTCTAGATTATCAAAGTGATCTGAGATTCCCAAAATGCTAAAAGGCTATTAATTTAAAGAATCAAAAATTTAGATCAGAGAGAATTCAACAAAATAAGAAGATTCTGATCAGAATGTCTTATGAGAACAGGAATCACTGATTCAAAGTTACTGGTAATTGCAATACGAAAACAATGAACAGCAAAGGATCTCTGAGCTTGTGCTGCTCTCCTAGTAGTGGACTGAACTAGGTCAATTTCTACATGGAAGGATTCAACTTTTTGCTTGTTTCCATCCACACTCTCTCCCAAGTGCTTGCTTTCAGTGTCATAAGTTCTTCTACTTATGTTCATTTTTAGAAACAAAGGAAAAATGTATTTATATTTACCACTGGATGTTCTTAATAATTGAAGGTAAACAATATATCATTAATTAAAGGCACAGGAATCTGATTTTAAAAGACAATGTTATTTAAAATAATTGGATACTTTTCTGGTGACCTGAAGATTAAACTGTAATTGTGGGAGGTGTTAGAAAAGCAAAAGCAGAGCTTTAACTTCTCTGAAATGCTTCCCTGAAATAGATTTGCATCCTCTTCCAACTTTTTTGAAGCTCTTTCTACCTTGTTCATTTAAACAAAGTGAGTTCTTAAAGGAACAGCTACTCACATAATAAGGTCCTATGTTAATTCTAGCCTGGGC
>CAUYLG010044963.1:0-76001 GCA_963573385.1 Cacajao melanocephalus | reverse complement strand
CTGTCTCCATTGTTAAGCACAATTATTGGCATAATAGAGGTTTTTAATACCCATTTTTAGACTGCATTCTAGCCTGGGCAATAGAACAAGAATCCCGTTCTCTCTCCCTCTTTCTCTTCCTCTTTCTTTCTCTCTTACATTCTTCTTTCTTTCTTTCTTTCACTCTTTCTTTCTTCTTTTCTCTCTTTTTCTTTCTTTCAAAAAAATAAAAATAAGTAAATAAATTCAAAAAGAAAATGTTTCACTATAAAAATTTAAAGCACTCTGATTCACATATTTGTGGATTGAAAAATTTAATATAAATGTAAGATATTATCTTATTTAAGATTTTAATTGTGAAGGAAATTTCCTGTTTTCTCTGACTCAAGTAGAGGAAGGAACATCAAGTTCAGAATTAGTCCTTGAAGTTGACAAAATTTTAGTAAGAAATGGTTAATATTGAGAAATTTAAGTCCCAGGCAAAACCATCCAGAAATACTTTTGTGTTAGATATCAGGTATGTGAAACATTGTCTTTATTTGCAACTAAACTAATAGGGTAAATGTGCTAAAAGTATCAAAGACTGAATTGAAAAAAATGTATATTATTACCTGATAAAACCTATATTGGCTGAAATTTCTAAAAGTTAACATTAGTCTTCTAGCTAACGAATAATGCTAAAGCAAAGAAAGCTTTTAAGATTCCTAAAGTATCAAAATTATTTCTTAGGTTGTTGATTCTATCTATGTTTTACTAAAATGGACTGGAAAACATTTTATGTGAAAGGCTAGAAGGTAGATATTTTAGGTTTGTAGATTCTCTGTCAAATATACTCCATTATGCTATTGTAGCATAAAACCAACCATATACAACACATAAACAAATAGATGTAGATGTGATTCAGTAAAACTTCATGAACACTGAAATTTGAATTTCATTTAATGTTACATGTCATAACATAGTATTTTTCTTTTTATTTTTTCAATAATTTAAAAATATAAAAATTATTCTTAGGTTGATTAAAGACAAGTGACCAGACAGATTTAGCCTGTGCTGATTTCTGTACTATAATAAATTGGAACCCATGAATAAGTTTAATATTATGTGAAAGGTACAGATTATTGCCTTAAAATAATCCTAGTAAAGGTTCAAATTCCATTACAAAAAAATAGTTTGTATAGTTCAAATGTTGATTTCCTTAGTGATTTCCTTATTGAATATATTGCTGAAAAGGCATATGAGCATGCTGCTAAAATATACTTTGAATCAGAAAAAGAAGAGGTAAGGCTGGCCATGGTGGCTCACGCCTATAATCCCAGCATTTTGGGAAGCCAAGAAGAGTGGATTACTTGAGGTCAGTAGTTCCAGACCAGGTTGGCCAACATGGTGAAACCCCGTCTCTACTAAAAACATTTTTTAAAAAAGCTGTGCATGTTGGCGGGTGCCTGTAATCCCAGCTACTCAGGAGGCTGAGGTGGAAGAATTGCTTGAACCCAGGAGGCAAAGGTTGCAGTGGGCCAAGATCATGCCACTGCCCTCTAGGCTGGGGACTTCATCTCAAAAAAGAAAAATATAAAGATAAAAAAGAAAAAGAAAAGAAGGAAAGAAAGAAGGAAGGAAAAAGGAAAGGTGAAAGAAGACTTAGATCAAGATTTAATTTGAAGGTAAATTTCTAGTTCAAAATTCTTTCTTACTTTGACAGTAGCCAATCAAAATGGATGCAGACATGAAATCAGAAGACTTGATAGTCATTTTTTTAAAAGAAATAAGCAAATTAAAATCCCAGTTAATATTGCAGCAAAATGGTAGAGCAGGCAGTTCCAAGCTCTTATCATCCAACAGAAATATTGACAAATATAAAAATGTCAGCAGTAACTTTTTTAGAACTCTGAAAAACAGTCAGAAGTTTGCAGCAATTAGTCAAACATTGAATCTAGAAAAATAGAAAATATCTGTGGTATATTTACTTGCCTTTGCCCAAATCCTTTTCTCAACCCAGTAGCAGTCTTGAGCAAAGGAGTCTACATTCCAGTGCAGGACCTTTTAGAATGAGCATAGCAGACTTCATTCTAAAACTACTGTGTATGTCTGCTTTATGTGCCACATGAACAGCTGAAGCAAGAGAGTTGTCTCTGTTTTATCTAACTGGGAACTCAGACTGGAAAATTAGTAGAAATTGCTCAAAAACACTGCCAACCAAATAACAACCTGCAGATGCTTGAGGCAAAAAAATAACCAAAGAACCAGGAAAAAAACCTGGGGAGAAAATCTTCTAAGACAGTTAGATGCCCATAGCTCCTATGTGGAGGAACTTAGAAAGCCATGCACATGTATAAGGGAAGACCTACATTCAGAAAATAACAAAAATAACCTAAGATATTACCTCAGGTTGTTCCTTTGGCTCTGTGCAAGCCTAGCTAAGAATTGAAGGAGTTCCGAGCAAAGATGCAGTAAGCATAGACTGAGAGATGTATTTTTAGTTGTTTTCTTGTTTGCTTGTTTGTTTTGTTTTTGTTCTTTAACGAATTCAAGGAAATCTCTGTGAAAATTCTAACTGAATACCAGGAACGGATACTTCAGTGATCACATAAGGAAGAGTCTTTACAAAAACATACTGTCAAATACACTGTCAAGACACTAAACAAATAGACCACTAAAGCCTTCAGCAATTGAAAAACAACTCCAGGAAAAGGGGGATATCTGATATTCATAGTTAGCACATAATATTCTTATGCCCAGCTTTCAACAACTACAAAAATCACAAGGAATACAAAGAAGCAAGAAAGTATGGCTCATTTAAAGGAACAAAATAAATTATTAGAAGCCATGCCTAAGGAAGTTTATACTTTGGATTAATTGTAGAAAGACTATAAAACAACGTTTAAAAAATATTCAAAAGAGCTAAAGGAATAAGTAGACAAAGAATAAAATAAATCAAGAAAATAATATAAATATTAATAAAGAGATAAAAGTATAAACAGAAAGTAAACATCCACTCCTGAAAAGTTTGGAGGTTTCTCAAAAAATTTAAACATGGAATGACCACATGATCTATTATTTCATATTCTCAATATACACCCAAATAATCAAATGCGAGGATTTAAACATATAATAGTACACCAATGTTTATAGCAACATTATTCACAAAGCCAAATGTGGAAGAAACCCAAATTTTTATCAGTGGATGAATGGATAAGCAAAATATGGTGGTGGTGGTGGTGTGTGTGTGTGTGTGTGTGTGTGTGTGTGTGTGTGTAAAGACTCAATGGAGTCTTAAATTCAGTTTTAAAACGCAATGAAATTCCAATACATGCTACAACAAGGAATAAGATGGAAAACATTATGCTAAGCGAAAAAGAGACACAAAAGAGAAAATGTTGTTCCACTTCTGAGGGGTACATAGAGTAGACAAATTTATAGAAAAAAAAGTGGAAAAAAGTAGAATGTAGAGCTAGAGAGAGGGAGGAATGGGAGGCTATTGTATAACGAGCACAGTGTTTCCGTTTGGAAGGATAAATAAGTTCTGGTAATGAATAGAAATGATAATTACAAAACAGTGTGAATGTACTTAATGCTAGGGAACTATACACTTAAAATCATTAAAATGATAAAAATGGAAAATTTTATATAATGTATATGTTACTATAATAGTAAAAAGGAAACCACATAGAAATTCTGAGGCTGAAAAATATCATAACTAAAAAAATTGATAGAGGGATTCAATAGCAGATTTTGAACACATAGAAGACGTAATCAGTGAACTTGAAGACAGAACAACTGAAATTATTTGTTCTGAGGAAAAAAAAGAAAAAATAATGAAGAAAAATAAACAGAGACTAAAGGACCTATGAAAAACCATCAAGAGACCAAGGAATGCAATATGGGAATTTCAGAAGAACAGTAAGGGAAAAAAAAGAATATTGGAAGAATTAATTTTCAAAACTTAAAAATTTGACAAAAGACATAAATCTGTAAATCCAAAAGGCTCAAAAAACTCAAAGCAGAATAAACTCAAAGATACCCATACCAAGACACCCTACAATCAAAATGTCAAAGGCCAAAGACAGGATTCTGGGAAGATGGTAGAGTAGAAAGCACAAGAAGTCTCTCGCCTCACCTAGACAATTTTACTCGCAGAATATGGCTGATGTAACTATTTTGGAACTCTGGTGTTGTCTGAAAGTTGACAAATTTTAGTCTCAGAAAAGACCTGAGAAGATCTTAAGTTTACATCTTAGGCAGATCCTTGGCATAAAGAAAGCCTACAACAATAAAAAATAAAATAAAAATAACTAAAAAGAGCAAACCAGGCAGGGCATAATGTGATTTCCATAAATACCACATTTATTAGATTCAAATGTCCAGTTCCAATGAAAACTCACAAGGCATACAAAGAAAGGGATTGTTGAGAAGCAATGCAATGTGAGAGGAACATGGGATTTTGAAGGGGCTAGGGGAAGTATAATATAGTTTGGATATTTGTCCCTGTCAGAATCTCATACTGAAATGTAATCCTCAATGTTGGAGGTCGGGAGGTGTTTGGATCATGGGGATAGATACCTCATGAGTAGCTTGGAGCATCCCCTTGGTGGTAAGTGAGCTCTTTCTCTGCGTTCACGTGATATCTGGCTGTTTAAAAGCGCATGGCACTTCCCCCACTCCCCAACACACTCTCTCTCTCTCTCTCTCTCTCTCTCTCTCCCTCACTCACTCGCTCGCTCGCTCGCTCCTAATTTCACCATGTAATGTACAGGCTCCCGCTTCACCTTCCACTATGAGTCAAAGATCCCTGACACCTCCTCAGAAGCCAAGTAATGTTGGCACCTACAGAATCATCAACCAATTAAACCTCTTTTCTTTATAAATTTCCCAGTCTCAGGTATTTCTTTATAGCAATGCAAGAATAACCTAACACACCAGTGATAAATTTCACTTGTTCATAGTACATAACACTTTTAATGTCCTACTGAATTTGGTTTCCTAGTATTTTATTGAGGATTTTTATGGCTATTTTCATTAGAGATATTGGCCTGTAATTTCCAAGCATCTTTTCTGATCACAATGAAATAAAACTAGAACGATAACAGTGAGAAATTGAGTAAATTCATAAACACATAGAAACTAAACAAAACAATCAATAGGGCCCAAGAGAGAGTCAAAAGGGAATTTCAAAATATCTTGAGACAAATGAAAAAGAAAACAATATCCCACAACTAATGGAATGCAGGAAAAGTATCTCTTAAGTACTTGGAGGGAAGTATATAAATATAAATGCCTACATTAAAAATGAAGGAAGGTCTTTTTTTCCCTTAGCCTCCTCCCTACAGGAAAAGTCTTAAATAAACAACCTGACTCTATGCCTTACTATCTAATTCCTTAGACATCAAGAAATTAGAAAAAAACAACAAACTAAACCCAATGTTAGCAGAAGGAATAAACTAATTAAGATCACAGTAGAAATAAACCAAATAGAAAATAGAAAAACTTGAAAAGAACATTATAAAACTAAGAGAAAGTTTCCTGAAAAAATAAACACAATCAACAAATTCTTACCTATACTAAGAAAAAAGAGAGAAGATTCAAATAAACAAAATCAGAGATAAAACAAGCAACATTACAACAGATGCCAAAGAAACAAAAATAATCATAAGGAACTATTAGGAACACTTATATACAAACAAATTAAATAACCTATAAAAAAAATGAATAAATTCCCAGAAATATACAACCTACCAAAACTGAATTAAGATGATATAGCCAAAATAGAAAATAACAAATGAATTTTAATTATTAATTTAAAACTTCCCAACAACAAAAAAAAGCCCAGGACCTATGGCTTCATGGATGAATCCTATGAAACACTCAAAGAATAATTAACAACAATATTTCTTCAAATCTTTTAAACTAAAAGAAGAACTAACATGTCCAAGCTCATTTTATAAGTAAGGCAGTATCACCCTGCTAGCCAAAGAGAAAGTCATCTTTTAAAAATTGTGTCCTAATGTTTACATTGAAATATCATAGTAGTGTTTAACTGTGTCAAAGTCACTAATCTCTTCAAACTTCATAGAGGACTTCTTATCATTTTAATAATTTCTAAGTCTTTATTTGCAACAAACTAAATTGGTCATATGAAGTT
Source organism: Cacajao melanocephalus (assembly GCA_963573385.1). Classification (NCBI taxonomy): domain Eukaryota; kingdom Metazoa; phylum Chordata; class Mammalia; order Primates; family Pitheciidae; genus Cacajao; species Cacajao melanocephalus. Next base: position 69,883 of record CAUYLG010044963.1, on the reverse strand, counting down.
TTTCTACATAAATTATAAATTTGTTAATGACATGTTTCTATGCTGTGCTTTTAGAGGAATGATAAGTAAGCCTCCAAAAGTTCAAAATTATAGTGAAATCTATTTTTGTGAGGGAGATTATTTTATGATAATATATAAGTTAACAATTGTCTTTACTTTGGTGAAATAAAATCACATTTGGAATTTCTAAGAGACATCTTATTTTCAAAGTTTTTACTAGTAGAGAGGTGATTTGGGGAGGATGTAAGAGGTACATTGATTAAATGATTTATCACATAAAAACCATTTAGGAAATCCTGGTACAAAGTAATTTTAAGATTGATCAAATAAAAGCATGACCTAAATTTCCATGCAACCTCAAGTCTCATTTCTCTTCTGGAGAACTAAAATAACCCATAATGTCATGTTGAAAAAAAAATGAGCATTCATGAGGGTTCATCTAAGATACCCAGTTGTCTTTGGATCAATAGGAGAATTAACAGAAATCAATTTTATGTTCAAAGGCACTTACTGACAGCTAAGGGAACTACTGCAGGGAAGTCTTACAATCTTTTCATGTGAGGTAAAACCTCAAATTTGGAGGCTTATAAGAGTTCTGGTGACAAAAATAAATAAATAAATAAACTTAGGGAGGGGTCATATCAGTTACACTTTGTTAATCATTTATGTCAGTTTATACTTTGCTAGAGGATTTAACCAGTTCTTTTTACTCCAGAAAATATCAAACATCATTAACCACAGAAATGCTTGAAATTATGGTAAATTTAACAATTTTACTAAAATAATTATGTCTTACTTCTCCTCTGGAGAAGTTATAATTATTTCAGTAAAAACAATTTCTATTTCCAAGTCACGTTTCTCTCAGTACATCAAATGCATTTAGGTAGGTAAATTCTGAAACAGAAATTTCATTTGTATTTCTAGCTTACACAGCTTTCTACTTTCTAAGTTGCAATACCCCCTTAAACAATAGGTTATACAACTGCATGAAGTAGGAAAAAATTTAGGAGCTTTCTCTATACATTTCTGGATATAAGTCAGGATTTTTAAAATACATTTTTCTAAGTGAAATAAACATCACAAAGACAAAATGAACAACAAAAAAATTTAATTTTTCTGATAATTTTTTGATAATTTTTTGGATAGTCCTGGTATCCTTTAATTTTCTTTAATTTTCTGATATGTTTTTGGATAGTCCTGGTATGCTTCATTAAATTGTCACATTCTGTACTGATGTGTGAATTCCTAAAGGTTATACTTATATGCTATGTTTTGAATAAGCTGGAAGTTAATATTTAATTATTAAGACAGCATATTAGCTGATAAGTGCATTGCTCTGATGTTTACTATAGCACAATAATCAATATGGTTAACTCATTTACACAAACTAATTAAAATTTCATTGCATTTCACTGAAAGTAAGATTATTAATATTTAATCTAAAAATTTTACATAAGAACAAAAAGACAATGTTAATAATTTATCCTCAGTTTCAAGAATTTCATAGGTGCAAATCATGCTTCAAAACTCTCTTCTAATGAATTCTTAATAAATATGCAAAGCCAACACATTTTAAAACCCTGTGACAAGTTAGAGTCGAATAAAAGGAGAGATCCATTAGCAACATATTCTCGTTCAAGTTAGTCCATAAACATTACATGAGGTAAGGACTAAATTAATAAAGGGTACGTTATGTTACTGTTACTGTATGATAGCTGTCACAATTTTAAGTTATATCAAGCTAAAAATAGATTAATATAAATGAAAATAGGATTTTGTATGACTAGTAGAACATTTTACAATTAGTATCTATGAAAACTTTTTATAATACTGGATATGAAAAAGATGTTAAGGAAGATTTGAATATTTTCTGAAAAATTTATTATTCAATAAGAGAGTCTATACGAAATCTAGAAAAGAAAGCAGTTTTTTATAACTTAAGTAGAGCTGTGAGTGAGAAAAAGAAACATTTACCACTCCCACACTGTTTTGGAAATGTTTAGAGCAAAGATGAAATAAAAGAATACAAACACAAGGCTGCCTGCCTCAGTTAATTTGGGGAGAATATTTTTTGGGGACAGGAGTTAGTTACTACATTATTACTCTGTGGTGATGGGAAGAAAAAAACTCATAAAATTGGAGGTCCTTTATTTGGAGCTACATTTGCCACTACATAATTCAATACACTACATAGTTCAATAGCTCATAGTTCTAGTATCATAGGCTTTGAATCCCTGAGCAGTTTGCATCCTGGTGCCCGCACAGTTAAATAGTAGTCAGATATTTAATTAAGCCCACAGACATGTTGAGATAATTAGCTAGTCATATATAGAAAACACATAAATTGATCCCACAAAATTTACTCTTCCATACTGAACACCAACTCTTATCTTACATAATATATAAAACTTTAGTCAAAATGGATCATAGCTCTGAATGTAAAAGTTAAATCTAGACAATTTCTGGAAAAATACGAGAAATATTCTTTGTCATCTAGTGTGAAAGAAGTATTTTTAGAAGTAGGAAAATTATTTTAACAGACACGTTGCAAATAAAAGATTCATGAATGGCCAATAAGCATATAATAAAATGTTTAGCAGGAAAATGGGTTTCAATTTATGATATGTCTATGTGATGATATACAATACAACAAGTAAAAGGAAATGAACTACTATTGATAAATACAACACGGATGAACCTCTGAATCATTTTCTTGTGTGAAATGAAATAGACAAAAGTAGTGCATACTCCATAACTTCACTTATATAAAAATCCAGAAAATTAAAAAAATATATAGTGACAAGAGGCTTTTCTGCAGCCAGGAGCACGTAAAGAGATAGGTTGCAAAGGTGTATACGGAATCTTTGGTATGATAGAGATGCTTGTCATAATTGTGGTTGGTTCCACAGGTATATTAGCACTCAGATTTCATAGCATCTTATCTTGTCCATGGATTAAGTTTATTTTACATAAGTTACACCTCTAAAGCTTTTTTTAAATTGTACTTTAGGTTCTGGGGCACATGTGCAGATCATGCAGGATTGTTGCATAGGTACACACATGGCAATGTGGTTTGCTGCCTCTATCCCCCCGTCACCTACATCTGACATTTCTCCCCACGTTATACCTCCTGTACCTCCCCAGCCCCCTCGCTGTCCCTCCCTTGGCCCCCACAACAGATGTTTTGTGTGTGTGATGCTCCCCGCCCCTGTGTCCCTGTGTTCTCATTGTTCAACACCCGCCAATGACTGAGAACATGTCGTGTTTCATTTTCTGTTCTTGTGTCAGCTTGCTGAGAACGATGGTTTCCAGATTCATCCATGTCCCTACAAAGGACATGAACTCATTGTTTTTTGTTGCTCCATAGTATTCCACAGTGTTTATGTGCCACATTTTCCTTGTCCAGTCTATCATCAGTGGGCATTTCGGTTGGTTCCAGGTGTTTGCTATTGTAAACAGTGCTGCAATGAACATATGTGTGCATGTGTCTTTACAATAGAAGGATTTAAAATTCTTTGGATATATACCCAGTAATGGGATTGCTGGGTCAAATGGAATTTCTATTTCTAGGTCTTTGAGGAAGTGCCACACTATCTTCCACAATGGTTGAACTAATTTACACTCCCACCAACAGTGTAAAAATGTTTCTATTTCTCCAGCATCTGTTGTCTCCAGATTTTCTCACTCTGTTGCCCAGGCTGGAGTGCAGTGGCATGATCTTGGCTCATTGCAACCTCTGTCCCCCAGGTCCAAGAAAATCTCTTACCTCAGCCTCTCAAGTGGTAGAGATTACAAATGTAGGCCCCCACACCCGGATAATTTTTGTATTTTTAGCAGAGAGGTGGGGGGTTTCACCATATTAGCCAGGCTGGTCTAGAACTCCTCACTTCAAGTGATCCACCTGCCTTGGCCTCCCAAAGTGCTGGGATTACAGCCATGAGTCACTGCACTCAGCCAAATTCTATATATATTAAACTATATAACACATAGTTAACATTTTGACTTTAACAGTTATCTTTAAAGTATATTTTTAAGTATTTATTGCTATATTTAACATTTCTTATGCTCTTTATTATTTTGTGTAGATGCAAATGCCCTTTGCTATTATTTCCCTGCTGATGACAAAATGTCCTTTAACACCTCTTGCAGTATAGGTCTGCAAACCAGCTTTTGTTTAAAAAATATTTAATTCACCTTTATTTTTCAAAAAATATTTTGATGAATATAGAACTAGATTTTTTTCTCAATAACTTTAAGATACATTTTTATGAATTATTTTTAACAAGAAGCCTGCTGTCAGTTTATTTTGTGCACAGTATATTATTTTTCTCTGGCTCTTTTAGGGATTTTTTTACTTACCATTGGCCCAGGAATTTGCTTATAATGTATCTTTTGTGATTTTTCTTTGTTTGGAATTCATTAAGCTCCTTTCTTATATTGGGAGTTTATCATTTTAAAAAACTTTGACAAGCTTTTAATTATTATTTTTGTAACTATTCTCTTTTCTTTTTTCAATGGGGTCTAATTATAATTCCATTGCACAACTTGATACATTCTCATAGGAAATTGGTATTCTGTGAGAATTTTTTCAATTTTTTTATGTTTCATTGGAATCGTATCCATTATTATGTCTTCGAGTCTACTAAATTTTTTTATAGCATTGTATATTTTTATCCACAGAATACATTGTTTTCTAGTTTTCATGATAATTATGTTTTTTCTGTCTTCTTGAATATATTTAGCATATTTTAACAGCTTTTAAAAAACTCTTGTATACTAATTTTAATATCTGTGTTATTATTAGTTTTCTTTTGAGTTATTGCATTATCTATGGACTGTGTTGTATTTTCCTGGTTGATTTTTTTTTGCATTTTTTGATTGGATGCCAGGTACTGTAAACTTCATATTGATGATTGCTAGATTTTGTTATTCTTTTAAATAGTATTGGGCTCTGTGCTGGTACATAATTAAGTTACTGAGAGTCAGTTTACTTTATTTTAAGCTTGCTTGTATAGAACTTATTTGCCCTATACTAACACAATACCTTTCTGGGAATTCTTCTCAGTGTTTGTGTATTCATTACATTTTGGCTAAGCATGTCCAAAACTATTCTTTGTGTGTGGAATCTAGGAATTGTTTGGCTTACTATTTTCTAATGATCCTTTCCCTGGTGTTCAGCAGTCTTTCATACATACATAGATCTGTACAGATTAGTACCCAGCCAGCCAAAGAATCAAGGGGCTCTCTCGGCACATCTTCAGAATTCTCTAACAGTCTCTCCCAATCTCAGCTCTCTGGCACTAAGCTACTCAAAACACCAAGTTCTGTTTTCTTAACTCAGTGATATGTCAGGCTTTGTTTGCATTCCTTTCTTGCACTGCAGTGAGAAAACCATTTTCAGGTAATAATTCAAAAGAATTTACAGGACTTACCTTTGTTTTACTATTCTTAAAGAATCATAGTCCTATACTGCATTTTGTCCAATGCCTGAAGAAAATTAGCTCACATATACCTTTCTGTCTTTTGATCTTATTTTTGCAGGAGAGAAGGTAAATTTAACCCATTACTCTGTCATGGATAGAAGGGGAAGAGGTATTATACACATTTCTTGCATATATAAATTCCCTTTGAGCTTCAACCTACTAAACCTAAACATAGCAAACCTTAGAAAACAAATAAAAGGACATGTAAAAAGAAACAAAATAAATAATTAAATATATGTGAGTTTAGCTTTTTAATGACTTGGGAAGTGAGGTTTAGAAAATCACTTTTTGATGTTCCTAAATGGTTCATCATATAATCAACAACAATCGTATTTTGTGTTTTCATGTTTCCTATCGCTACTAAGTGCCAGGCTTGATACAATTATGTATACTTAAATAAATTTTATATCAGATCATCTTTTGTAGATAACTACAAAAAAAGTTCCAAAATTGACAATCTTCAATTTTCTTTAAAAGTTTGAAATATGAGTATTTTGTCTTTAACCAAAATAACAAAAGTTTCAAAATAATATAACACAATTAGGATAATAAATCATGATCAGCATATCTTGATTTACATTATATTTTAATTTCTTGAAAATTATATATTTCTAACTTGCTGACAGCCAATTTTAAACACTTGATAAACTATTTATTCTCTAATGTATTTCTCCTGTGATTTCTCTTTGATTGTAATATAAGAAAAAAAAAAAGCTGCATTCTCCAGCTGTGAAAAAGTGTTTCAATAAATGAGAAAAGCAAAATCAGTAATAAAGCAATTTACTTCTTTACAAAAATGACTATCTCTATTTAAAATCAAAACTGTAGCTACTGGTAGAGCCTAGCAGCTGGTATGGCTAAAGTGAAACTCTCTGGGAAATTAGGTTGCCACTGTATTATCAATATTATATTGAGAAGGGCATACTAAAATTTCTGTGGAAAAGATTTAAGAACATTCCTTTTGAATTCACTACCAAGAAACTATCTCATTTCACTTAGGTCACTGATACCAGGTGAGTGACAGAATGCAGTCCATTTCTGCTACTGCAGACAATTAATTTCTACTTCTCAATGTAGGCAGAGGTTCCAGAGTATTCTTTAATTATTTAGAGAAAGAAATGTAATAAATCCATACAGTTGATACAAAAAACTGATATTGTTTATTATGAGGTTGTTATGTTTTTGGTAGTCAGGGGTTATGGAAATAGATAGAGCATGTTCCAATAAAAAGCTCACAATCCCCTTCACACAAACTTCTTTTGTTGTTAACTATCACAATTTAAGACTACCATAAAAATTTTCCAAAGTGTCCTCAGAGCTAACTGAATTTTTAGCATCCATTAAATCTGTAAGATTCTATCATTAAACATTGTTTAATGTTGCACACTGGAGAAACTACACAATTATTCAACAGTGATATGTTGACTACAAACCTGGAATCATATTATTTCACTAATATTTTGATATTAAAAATCAAGGCATCATTTATGAATTGAGGTATGTATCTTAAATTTACATATACCAATGCCTGAGTAGTACTGTGTTAATATTTCATTGAAATACTTATAGCTTACATTTGTGCACCACTCAACAGTTTATATTATACATATAATGTTATGTTATTATATATATCACTATATTTAATAACTGTAAGACACATAGGAAAGAAAATAGTATTTTATGAGATGTGACACCATTAATTTCAGAAGAAGAAGAATAATCTAGTACTATATATCTAATCAATTGCAATCTTTCTGTTTCGCTAGACTGTAAAAAAGGGTAAATTTTACAGAATAACTGTCAGAATAAAGTCATTATTATTACCATAATACACCATATTTGGGAAGCAAGTTTACAAAAGGAGGAGGAAAAAGAATAAAAAGAAAAGTTTATAAATAGAATTAAGAAAGAAAGAAGATGATTACATAGGACTTTCCAATGAACTTACATGTTCCTATCAATATTGCATCCATTATCTTTTTATAATATAAACTAAAATTGATTTCTGTTCATTTAAACATGTTTACTATCTTATATTTGGAGAAATTCTGTAGTATGGGTGTGTCAGCATTCTTGTCAACTTGTCTGAGCTGCTAAATGCTCAGCAGATACATATTTATCACAAGTTTTATATCCCCAGAGGTTTGAGACTTCAGAACAAATTAAAGAATGTTTACAACATTGCCAAGTGGTACAATAAATAATTGTAACAACATAAAACTTAAGCTTAATTTAAATTCAAAATAACTTATCTTAAAAGGCAACTTAATAGGCTCCTTCTTGATTTTATAAACCCTACAAAATGTTAGTTAGCCTACAACTATGAGTATAATGCCTGATGATCTGATTATCTGAGGTAGAACAGTTTCATCCATCCCTATTTATCCACATCCATGAAAAAAATTTCTTCTATGAAACTTAAACCAATTCTTGGTGTCAAAAATGTTGGGGACTACTGATCTAAGCTATACGGTATAACAACTACTTACATAGCATTTACATTGTATCATCTAGAGATGATTTAAAGCATCTGCAGGTTTTGAAGAGGTCCTGGAACCAGTCCTAGATGGATACCAACGGATGACTGTATTAGCAATGAACACGTGAAAACTGAAATTAAATATTACCACCACTGCTTAAAATGATAATATACCATGACCGTGTAGAGTTTATCTCTGGAATAAAAGGTTAGCTTAATATTCAAAATTGATTTAATTAACAAATTAATAGATTTAATTAACAATATTAATGATATGATATTGGTATTATAATATATTATATTATGTATCGTTATAATAATATATATTGTTATAATGAAATAATAATAAAGAATATTAATTAATTTAACAATATTAATGAAATAAACGATAAAAGTATTTATTCATTTAGATAAATATACACATAAAATTTGAGAGAAAAGGCAACATTCATTTACAATACACACTCAACAAATTGGCAATAATAGGGACCTTCTTCCTCAACCTGATAAAATGAATCTAGGACACACCTACAGACTGCTTTTTAAGTGGGGAAAACCTGACTCATTTTCTCCTGAAATCAGGAAGATGGTAATAATGCCTACTTTTACCACTCCTATTCAAAATTTTTCTGGAGTGGTGGTTCTAATTTTTATAATTAGGTACAAAATAAATTAAAGACAGAAACAGGAAAAGAAGAAGTAAACCTTTTACAGATGGCGTAATTATTTAAGCAGAAAAATTCTATAGAATCTAAACAAACAAACACAGAAAAAACTACTAGAACATATAAAGGAATGTGTCAAAGTCTAAGGACAATGTCAAATACAAGAAGAGTTGTATTTTTATTGACTAGTATCAAACTATCATAAAGTATTTAAAAGTTTATTTACTGTTTCAACACAAAATATACAATAGGAAGAAGTCTAACAAAAAAATGTATAATATCTCTACAATGAAAACTACAAATCATAAATGAGAGAAAAAAGATGACCTAAGTGAATGGAGAAATATAGAATATTCATGGACTAAATCACTCAATGTGTTAAGATAACCATCCCAATTAACTATATAGTAAACGTAAGTCTACTTACACAAATTGATTAATTGATTCCAAAAAATGATACTAAATAAGAAGAGAAAGTTGAAAGACTTATTCTGCCTTCAAGAATAAAGCTACAAAAATTAAAACTATTTGTTATTAGTGAAAAGACAGATGCGTAAATCAATGTAATAGAATGAACCATAGAGAAATAGGCCTCCTCATGTACAGTTAATTTATTTTTGACAAATGTGCCAAAGTTATTTCATTTAATTTGTGTGGATAAAGATTGAGAGCTGGGCACAGTGACTCATGCCTGTAATCCCAGCACTTTGGGAGGCTGAGGCAAGCAGATCGATTGAGCCCAAGAGTTTAAGACTAGCCTGGGCAGCAGTGTGAAACCCTGTCTCTACAAAACATACAAATATTAGCTGGGCATGGTGGTGTCCACTTGTAGTCTTACCTACATAGAAGGCTAGGATGGGAGGATCACCTGAGCCTGGGAGGTCGAGGCTGCGGTAAGCCACATGGCACCACTGAGCAAGAGTGAGATCCTGTCCAAAAAAAAAAAAAAAAAGAAAGATTGAGCATTCTCCCCATCTCACATCATGCACAAATTTAACTTTTAAAATGAAAAATTTCTAAAAGAAAAAGGAAAAATTTGTGATCTTGCAAAAAAAAATTTTACATAGGCTAAATAAAACATGAAATATAAAAGTAAAAACATAAATTATGACTCCATTAAAAAACTGCTCTTCCCAAGATACCATTTATACAATTAAGACAAACGGAATTCAGCTGCCAGGTATTGAGGTGGTAATTGGGGCAAGCCAAACCAAAAGACACAATCAAATCTTTATTCATTTACCACATGTGGTAAATTTATTTGCTTGAGCTGTCATAACAAAGCACCACAGACTGAGTGGCTTAAACAACAGAAATTTAATTTTTCACAGTTACCCAAGCTGTGTCTCTGAGATTGATGTGTTGGCAGGATTGTTTCTTCTGAGGGCTGCCTCCTTGGCTTGTAAATGGTCATCTTTTCCCCATGTCCTCCTTGGCTTGTAAATGGTCATCCCTCTGTGGATGTCCTTGCCCTAATTTCCTCTTCCTATAGAAATACCAATCATATTAGATTAGGATCCATCCCAAAGACCTCATTTATTTTTAATTACCTTTTTAAAGACCTTGTCTCTAAAGACAGTCATATTCTAAGCTACTGGTGGTTAGGACTTCAACATATAAACTGATGAGGGAGGAAACACAATTCAGCCCATAGCACTTCAACAGTGAAGGTGAGAGGCAAAGAGAAAAAAAAAAGTGCAGGCTCCCAGTTTTCCATTTTCCTCCACAAAATGGTGCTGAGCAAGGGTCAGTCAGATGACATGCAGTGCAAGTAGGGGAATAATCTCATGGCTGATAATCCTGAAAACAATGAAAACCTTTTTATACACCCAGGTAGCCAGGAGGAAGGTGAGGGGAATGTGCCAGGAGTGGAAACTATTAAGGCAGAGTGGAGAAAATATCTTAGTCAAGGCTTCCTGATAAGGTTTCAGCAGAGGCACCTAAAATATATCCAGCCTCAGTCCCCTCATAATGAGGTCTCTGAATGGAGGTACCTGTGCTAGGAATGCCAAAAAAGCACATAAGCACGGCTGGCCCAGGAGTGGGGGGCTGCATCTTTGACTGCACTTCCTCTATATTTAAACTGTCAAAAATACAATGTATAAATGAAAGCCCACATTCTTAATACATTCTGGATGTATAATCTAAAAGTAACTTAAAATTAAATTGTCAAGGTACTAATAAAGGAACTGTAGAAATAAACAAAATCCACCTAAATGAGAACAAGGGCTATTGATTCAGAGCTTCCCATATAGCAATGGAGGGAGACATCATTCCTTGTGTTTGGCAGAGACTCAAAGCCAGGCACACAAGTGGCTCAGTTTTATATGGAATAAAAGGAAGGCAGCAAATATGCTCTGATTGGAGGCTGTTGCCATGGGAAAGCTATAGGCAGGCTAACTACAATCAAGGGCGTGCTCTGTGATTGGTTATAGAAGTATGTTTGACTTTCTCTCATTGGTCCTAAGTTGGAAGTAGGGGCAAAAATTAGAGAAGCTGTCACTTATTGATCATGTCCTGGCTGCTTTGGGCCAATGGCTGCTGGGATTGTTGTTCTACTTCCTGAACTGGTTGCTACAAGATGAGGGTCAGAGTTCTCTTTTTATATATGGTGTGACTATTGTCTGTTTGTATATTCAGTCTCTCAGAGAAAGCGGTAAAATATTAGCTCAGGACTTTATGACCAAATTATACTGTCAGTTTCTGAATAAATCCCAACTAATGAATATTATTTTGCATTTTCTTCCCAGAAACTAGAGTTTATACATGCCTTATAAATAAGAATTAAAATTACACTGTAAAGTAGAAAAATGTTCAGAAAGCACAAAATTAAGTGCAATATGCATAAATATACCATACAAATACTAAGGAAGAAAAATCGGAGCCTGGAATTTCACAAAGTATAGTGAATAGCAATGCAAACCATAAATAATGAAAAATAAAAGGTTGACAGGTCTGAGATCCTAATAAGTTATAATTTTTAATTTATCATGCTGCTTTCAGGAAAAAAATATGTGTAATAGCAACTTTTAGCATGTTGCAGAAGGCATATATTCCAAGGTATTGATAAAATTAACAATCAGAGAACAAACAAAACTTTCAGCTGTCTCTCAGCCAGGGTAAAAGTAAATGTAAATTGTATTGCTCTTTTTTATGTGAAAGAATGAAAAATGCCAAAACCTCAGAGAAGAGATAGTAACATCTTACTTTAAACACTAAAGCACATTTCTCATGCTTTGATAGTTTGGTATGATGATTAATTGCACAGTCTCTGAAATCAGACTACCCAAGGTCAAATCCTATCTTTGCCACTTATAAGCTAGCAGTTTCTCTTTATGACATGGGATTCTTGTCATGATTATGTAACACACATCTGAAACATTTAACATGAAACCTATCACCTGGGTTGTTAATACCTCTTCAATGTTTTCTATAAATGTGTTATTTACATGAGAAATAGGTACTGAGTGCCTAATGCTTTACAATCACCATTTAAAATGGGGATACAATAGTAAACCAAATAAACAGATTACTTGATTTTATTGAGGTTGCATTCTAGAACCCATATCTCATCTTGAATTGTAATCCCCATAATCCTCACATGTGGAGGGAGGGACCTGCTGGGAGGTGATTGAATCAAGGGGGCAGTTTTTTCCATGCTGCTCTCCTGATAATGAGTGGGGTCTCATGAGATTTGATGTTTTTAAAAAAGGCTCTTTCCCCTTCACTCATTTGCTCTCTTTTGCCTGCCACCGTGTAAGAACTGCCTTTGCTTCTCTCTCACCTTCCACCATGATTGTAAGTTTCCTCAGGCCTCCCCAGCCATGCGGAACTGTGAGTCAATTAAACCTCTTTCCTTTCTAAATTACTCTGTCTTGGATATGTCTTTATAACCATGTGAGAACAGACTGATACATCTACATCATATGTTTTCTATGCAATTTAAATAAATTAATATAGGCAAATTGCTTAGAAGAGTATCTGGTATAAATACTACACAATGAATGTTGCTATTATTTTCCTATAACTATCTTATGTTTGCTTGGTCTAATAGTTTTTGAGAGAAGTGTGTTAAAATATCCATCTATTTATGTTGATTTATACATTTCTCCATGTAATTCCATAAGTTATCACTTTGTATATTTTGGGGCATGTTTGCAGATGAATATATGATATTCAATACTCATAATTGTACAACACTAAAATTAATCAATGGCACATTAGAACAAGTGAGAAGGTTCAGCCAAATTCTTAAATCTGTGAAGAATGAATAGCATTACTCTATATGAATAATTTACTAGAAATTATTAGTAATAGCATGCTATACCAGTAACAGCAAATATAATGGAAAATAAAATACCATGCACAATTACAACAGTATCTAATAATCAATCTTACAAAGAAAGCAAGAGTTTTTTACAGAGAAAAAATTAAGCTATATTAAATTATACAAAATGAGTTTTTTTAAATGAAACTATATACAACTTTGAAGTAGGGTAAATCCTTGAGTTTCACTCTTCTTTGTTGAAATTATTTTGGCTTTTCTAAGTCTTTCACATTTCTTTATTAATTTTTGAATCAGTTTGTCAACTTCTGAGGAAAGCTTCTGCTGAGGTTTTGATTGGAATCTCATATTTGTAAGGATTTCAAACAGTAGTTTACAAAATATTAATAGTGTATATAAGAAAATAGCTTTCAAAGATGTTTAACCTAGGAAAATATAAATTATTCATTAGAAAAAATATGGAGAAACATTTGGCCAATTGTTTTTTAATCAATAATTTTCTTCATTAAAACATATAAATCCAGCAGTAATTATTCCTAAATATAAGAAATACAATATTATCTAATTCCTTTTCTATATCCATCTAAAATTACATTAAAATATCTTTTTCACTAGATTACAGGTAAAAAAATGTTGGTCCAAATTAACAAGACTTGCTATAATAAACATAGCATAGACCCTTCTTAATATTCTTAATTTTCATTAGTGATGGCATATTTTATTTACATATTATTATTTTTATTGTAAACATAATTAGCACTCATTCTTCTCAGATGTACAATTTAATGAGTGTGATCACACAATTCTCAAGAAAGAACAATATATGATTCTGCATGATTAAAAGAAAAATAACAGTCTATAGCTGTAACAAACTAAAAAACACATTTAATTCTTATAAACATATTTAAATTCTGCTTAAATTAGAAAATGCCAATTTAAAAAATATATTTTAAAATTTAATATAACTTTTTTTTAGGTGTAAGTAAACAGGGACAAATATTAAGTCATAATCCACATGTTGTCTCTTTTGATCCACATTTATCACTACATAGCCTTAATACATGTCTTAGTCTATTTTGCTTTAGTATGAAGGAACACCTGAGGCTAGGTAATTTATAAAGAAAATAAATTTATTTGACTTACAGTTCTGAAGGCTGTATAAGAAGCATAGTGCCAGAATATGCTTCTGGTGAACCTCGGGAAGTTTTCAATCACGGTGAAAAGGGAAGGGGAGTAGGCACTATGTAGTGAGAGGAAGGAATAGAGAGAGAGTAGGGTGCCAGGCTCTTTGAAACAACCAGCTCTCATGTGAATTATTAGAGTAAAATCTCACACATTACCATGGGAAAATGCCAAACCATTCATGAGGTGTCTGCCTCTATGACCCAAACACCTCCCACCAGATGCCATCTCCAACACTGGGGACCAAATTTCAATATGAGACTTAAAGAGACAGATATCCAAACTATATCTATGTATTTAATCAATGGACATTTGCACCATTGTTGGCTGGAATAACAACAGGAAATTATGTAGAGTACAATCTTAAATAAATATATTTAAGTATACTGTCTTCTGGGGAGCAAGGTCTGTGAAATATCTCAGTTTAGCACCACTCCTACTGAATGAGCTGAAAAGCACAAGCAAAAGTCCCCTGGGAACTGGAAGGATTCAATGTTTACAGGTATGTCAGGTTATCTGTTGGTCTTTCCAAATGATCGGTGATGTGGTTTAGCTCTGTGTCCCCACCGAAATCTCACCTCTAATTGTAATAATTCCCACATGTTGTGGGAGGTACTTGGTGGGAGGTAATTGAATCATGGGGGTGGGTTTTTCCCATGCTGTCCTCATGATAGTGAATAGGTCTCGCAAGATCTGATGGTTTTATAAAGGGGAGTTTCCCTGCACACCCCCTCTTGCCTGCCACCATGTAAGACGTGTTTTTGTTCCTCCTTCACCTTCCACCATAATTGTGAGGCTTTCTCAACCATGTGGAACTATGAGTCCAATAAACCTCTTTTTCTTTATAAATTACCCAGTCTCAGGTATGCCTTTATTAGCAGTGTGAGAACAGTTGACTACAATCAGTCTGGGCTAGCTAACTGGCTAATTATCTGATGTAGTTGAAATGTGTCTAGTCTGACCCATATATCCAAAACTGCAACCGTTTCTTACTGTATCCACTACAACTGACCTTTATTGCCATCATTTCTTAGGTACATCATCATAATACATTTCTAACTGGATTTTCCTTGCATTTCTGCTGTTCATTCTCTATGAAAAAATGAGCCTTTAAAATCACTATTCAGATCATCTCATTCTACTGTTCAAAACCATTCAATGGTTTTGAACCATCCGAATCTTAGCACTTTGGGAGGCCTAAGCGGGCAGATTACTTGAGGCCAGGCATTCAAGACCAACCTGGCCAACAGGGCGAAACCCCGTCTTTACTAAAAATACAAAAATTAACCAGGTGTGTTGGCTCACACCTGTTATCCCAGCTACTTAGGGGGCTGAGGCACAAGAATTGCTTGAACCCTGGAGGCAGAGGTTGCAGTGAGCTGAGATTATGCCACTGCACTCCAGCCTGGGAGACAGAGCAAGAGTCGGTCTCAAAAAAATAAAATAAAATCTTCAGTGGCGTTCCATATCACTCAAAGCAAAAGCCAAAAATTCTCATAATGGCCTGCGTTACTCCCTAACATCTACAATTCTTGGTAGTGCTGTGTCCTTGTTTCTTCTAAGACAGTATTAAAGGCCATAAAAAATGGGCCAACATAACTATGCAGTCTGACACTTTCCTACTTAGTTCTTGAAACCTCCTACCCCTGTAGGTGTATGATATGTGATCTCCTCCCACATACATACACAAAGAGATTGTTTAACCAGCTTCTTTACTGTCAAATATAGATTGTCTCCACTTGTTAGTGAAAGAACATTCATATCCATCTAGTGACACACAAAAAAAAGTCATACTTAAAGCCTGTGAGATATCATACCCTGCTTTCAAGTACCAGAATAAGCTTAAGTATTGCAAATGATATCAGTGCATCTCAAACTAGTTCTAAGAAAATGTAGTGGTTATCACTAAAGAATCTGAAGAGGAAACATAAATTCAGGGCAGTTGCCTTTCCTTTTGACTTAATGCTTCTTCCTACTGTGTGAAGCTCCTTTTATGAGCTTTACATATGAGCTTCCAACATTCAAACAGCTGAGAGGATCCAACGTCACGTCGTCACAGTTTTGACATTTAGAGGTTTTGTGTTTTTCCCACCTTTCCCTTGTTTCTTAAAATCAATATAAGAGAGTATACATCATTGACACTGTTTAGTTTATATGCCCGATTTTTGACAGACACTGTTGAAGACCGAAAGAAAAACAATAACTCTCCTGATCTGAATCATTGTTCTCCTAAAACTTCTAAGTCTGAGCTCTTGGAGTGCCTTACCAGGGTAGCTCAGTGTGTAAAAGTGACTCCTCAAAGGGAGAGATGCTGCAAACCACAGCCAAGTGTGGCTTAAAAGAGGAAAATTATCTGATTTTCTTGCTGTTGTATAGTATGTCTGCGCTGTAGAGATAAGATATGGAAGAAAGCAACATTTGTCACCTGGCAAATTCTACATCTTTGACTATAAAAAGGTTTTCACTCTGTACAAGAATGTGACATTTTCATAGAGAAAATTAGCAACAGACTCAGAATTGATGTTTTGCTCTCAAGAAGCTTGGGTAACCCATATCAATGAGTAACCCAGGGGTTACTATTGTATGTCTGGAAATACAGTAATATGATAAGCCAATGTGATAAGGCTTCAAAAAGCTTAAATTCTGTGAAAAAAGTGGATTAAAAAACTGCTGTAATATAAGTAGAAACAGGAACATTTATTTGTTGGATCTAGGAACATGTACATTAATACTAGTTTTCAACATAAAAAACAACCAATTATAACATAGTAGCAAGAACTACCACAAAAATATATGAATTCACCTAACAAAAAATATGTAAGTACTTTATAAATAATTTCAAAACATATTACAAAAGAATACCTATATAAATATAGCCATATATAATGTTTATAGAGTGATAAATATATATATATATTATAAAGATGCTCCTCTCCACATAATAAATAGGTTTAAATCAATACAAATCAAAATGTAAAGTTATATATAAAGGTCCAAAAACGTAAATAGGAAAATAGGTTCCTACAATGAGCAAAAGAAATTAAAAAGAACAGACATGAGAGAAGCCAAGGTAAAGTTTATTTTAAAAGGTTTTAGGCTATCTGAAGCCACTACAATCAAAATAATATGGAACTTGCAAAAACAAATAGACCTAATAGGGTCCAAAAATCAATGTGAATTTATGTAGAGGTATCATCATAAATAAAAGTGAAAATAATATAATAAATGACTTTGGAAAATTGACTCATATTTAAAAATAGAGTTTTATCATTATCACAAACTCACATCACATATGAAAATAAACCCCAGATGGATTAAATATCTAGATATGAGAAGCAAAATTACAAAGCTAAAGAAGATATTATGGAATAGAAAAAATTTGTTATACAGGGCCTCAAAAACACAAACTCTAAAATAAGATGTGATGAATTAACTACAAAATATAATATAAATGCATATTCATTTAGCTATTCTAACTTGTTCTAAACAATCTTCATATTCAACATAAATTTACCAGTAATTATCAAGAAATAAGTTAAAATCTAAAAAGTACTACTGAGAATGCAAAATGTAAATAAGACGAAAATCCCTGTTTTGAAGAAGTTGATGTGCATATTAAAAATAATTACAATTCCAATTAGAATATGATACATATTTCAAATTAACTGCAAATTACTGGTCATTTTTTCCACATTGTATTTTTTAAAGTATAACTTTCTGTATGTATATTACCTTGTCCTAATTTCAGAAAAGCATAAAAGATACATTCAATAATTTTATGTGTTTTCATTTATGATCCTATCAAGCAAGATTACTAATGTATTTTCAAAAACACAGTATGTGCACATGTACCCCAGAGCCCAAAGTACAATAAAAAAATAATAATTTAAACATTAAAAAAATGCCTTAAATCATATATTCATTTCAAGTTAGCTTTAATCTAAATAGGAAAATGTATTAAATGTTGATAACAGCCTGTTGACTGACAAATCCGTTGCTTTAGACATCATTGATGAAAATATATAGGCTTTCCTTACACCATGATTATATTTTGCAAAGTTCTACATAAGCCATGTACCATATGGGTCACACCAGAGGAAATTCATTTAACATGTTACAAAAAAACTATTCTCTTTCCTTTAATTAAGACTCAAATGCCAACAAATTAAATCACATTAACCACTGCATCCTAAGTTAGCTACAAAAATTATTAACATTATGCTTAGATTTAAGATTTTCTTACCATTTTTAACCTAGTAAAGATGTTCACTCTTTTCCCATGTCTAGTTAATGTTTAAAAGCTAATAAATTAGAATAAGATTTATGAATTTTTTTGAGACAGGGTCTTGCTCTGTCACCCAGACTGGAGTATAATGATGTGATCACAGCTCACTGCAGCCTAGACCTCCTGGGCTCAATCAATCCTCCCATTTCAACCTCCTAAGTAGCTGGGACTGCAGATGCGCACCACCACACCTGGCTCATTTTTGTATTGTGTGTAGAAATAGGGTTTCACCATGTTGCCAAGGCTGGTCTCAAACTCCTGAGGTCAAGAAATCCACTCACCTCAGCCTCCCAAAATGCTAGAATTACATGATCATACCTGGCAAGATATATAAGTTTTATATTCACAAAAATGAGATGTTTTGAACATGCACTTTAACTTCTTTAGAAATAACCTAAAAATGATGTCAAGATCTAACTAGGTAATATTGTTGCCGAACACATACATATGAATTACAGTAAAGTAAACAAATGTAAAATAAAACATTAAATAATAATATGAGAAAATGTAAAACATAACACAACACATAACCCTACCTAATGTATCATATTCAGTAAATGTTTAAAAATATCTGCTTATTTTCTGTTGTCCTTTCTCCTAAGGCAAAGACAACATATACTCATGTGGAATATTATAATATTATCTTAATTGTAACATCTGCCACCATTTTCTCTCCTTTGAATTTTTCCAGTATAGTGTTGCTTGCTAGTCTTTCAAAATACTCTCAAATGATTTCTCTGTTCAAGAGTCATCAATTCTCCACTGCCTCTCAGGAAAAATGTCTACATTCAATCCCTGACTTAATGTCTTCCACACTCTTGCCCAGATAGATTTGCAACTATATTTTCTATTAATATCTTACAGGCAATTTGCATTTCAAGATTAAGAGCTTACTTGCTGTTATATAACACTTATCATTCACTCAAATTATTGAATACCTACTATCTGTCAGGTATCATTTCAGCACCTTTGTTTACCTAGTGCATTTCATATGGCATCCCCTGGTGATTCTAGTTATTAAAAGTCTATGGGTATTTCATGTCTCAGAACAGATCCCATCTGTACCATAACATGTTTCATAGCCATCTCTACTAACACTAATAATGTATATTCTGTACAGTCTGAAACACCTATATAACATATTCCTTTGTGTTACATTTTACATTTTCTCATATTATTATTTAGTTTTATTTCACATTTGTTTGCTTTACTGTAATTCATATAAATGTGTTCTGCAAAAAAAGATACTTCCTTTGGCACTAAGACAAAATATGGAAATATGAATGTTATTGTTCCTGCTTTCCGAAGCTTATAAAACCAAAATAGCAGACAATCACTCAAATACCCTCTTCTACTACATGCCTCAATAGGCATCCAGTCTATCAATCAATCTAGCTTGCTAGCATCTATTTACCTATTTATCTATCTGTACACACATAATTTATAAAGTTCTTCTTAATTTATTTACATTTCCCTCTTTCATTCACTCTCCAACTGTCTTCAACTACTCTCCTATTCTTTGTTTTCTTTTAAAACCTCTAGTATGTTTTTCTTCTTACTCACTCTGCTGATTATGTTGGTTCCTATTTCACTGATTAAAATACACACCCACACCACCACCACCACCTCATCTACTAATAGACTCAGATGTGTTCCTATACACTCCGCCTTTCCTTCTTTTACTATGGTTAACCAATATGGGGTCCTATCCAAGGCCAAACACTCCATATGTGCCCTGTATCTAAGATTATTATACATTCTCAATTTTTCAAGTATAGTCCTGATTTACAGGTGTATATTTTGTGTAATTACCATAAAAATCTTTCACTAGTGTGATTATTTATACAAAGTTCAATTAAAAAAATTTCAGTCAGTATTTTTTTTTCAGGCTATTATCAGTATTTTGATTTTATTTTCATGATAATAACTAAAAATAATTTTTGTTGTATACAGGAGAGAAACATCAAGAAATAATCTGCTCTTGGTGTCAGATTCATCAGATATACCACTGTCTTCATGTAGACAAATCCAGTGATCAATATCCTCTTTTCTATCTATCAGCATGTTTGGACATGGTTGATATCTTCCTCCGTTTTGCACATTCTTTCCCTCAGAGCATCATTTCCATCACCAACCACTGCTGTTTAGTTCATTTTTCTGACGCCCTTTCACCAATCCGACCCCTAACTGCTAAAATGTTTATTTCAGATCTTATCCCTTTTATGTTAATATTTACTCCCAAAGTTATCTCAGGCAGCATCATAACTCTTATTAAGGCATAACTTTTAAAATGTTAAATTTATGATTCTGAATACATTATTAAAATAGAAAAACTTCTAGTCAGACTGATCAGGGAGAAAAGGGACTAGACACAAATAGCAATGTTATCAATACAAAGAATAGTTGATAGAATCTTACTATAAATACTTATAGAAATTAAAAGATAACAATTAAATAAGAAGAAATGATGCCAGTAAATTTTATAATGTAAATGCCATGGAAAGATTACTTGAAATATACAAACTATCAAAGATCTGGGAAGGAATGGAATAATTTGTACTTGCCCTAAGTAACTCCTCTTGTATTCCGACACCAACCACTGAGCAAGGCTCTCTCTTAAAAGCCTTCAGTGATAATACTGAAAAGAATTTGCCAAGTGATTATGAACTTCTCCTGTGTCTGGAGCCCTAGTCATCCTAAAATACTAACCCACACATAACATTTAAGAATCTGTTAAAATTACAAATTGAAGACTGAATTCCGACCTTTTTTGTTTTTCTCTTGCCCAAATTCCTATCTCAGGGGCCTGGGAATCACACACTACAAATCATAAAATCTCATTAGACAGATTTTCATTAACCTTATATGATGTGTCTTATTTTCCAGCCTCACTCTCATATATTATCACATGACAGATAGCAGATCCTAAAGGAAATAAAAATAATTTCCCCCCAAAATATTTTTGACTTATTTTAAAATGGCGGCCACAGGGCCTACATATTGAAATGGTCCTGCAAAGCTCTCTTTTGTTGGGGAAATTTGCAGCTGCAGTAGCCAGGTCTTTTCTCTTCTAGGCCTTTCCTGGATCTAGGAGAGATTAACCGAGCGCCTCATACCTTCAAAGTCTTAAAAGAAACATTTACCACCTCTTCTTTCTGAGGGCTGCTACCTATGAAGCCTCATCTACATAACAAGAACCTTGATCTCCAAAATTCCCTTATTTTAACTCAGGCAATTTTTCTTTTCTTTTTTTTTTTTTTTTTTTTTGAGACAGGGTCTTGCTCTGTTGCCCAGGCTGGAGTCCAGTAGCATAATCATGGCTAATTGCAGCAACCTCTCAGGCCCAAGTAAACCTCCCAAGTAGCTGGGACCACAGGCATGTACCACCATGCCTAATTTTTTTTTTTATTTTCTGTAGAGGTAGGGTCTCTCTATGTTGCCCAGGCTGGTCTCAAACTCCGGGGGTCAAGTGGTCCTCCCACCTTGGCCTCCCAAAGTGCTGGGATTACAGGCATGTAACACCATGTCCAGCCTCGGGCATTTTTTTCTACTGATTTCTTCTCTAGACAGTAGCATAACTCTCAACCAGTTGTCAACTAAAGAATTCCTAAAATCTACCTTTGACTTGTAAACCCCTACTTCTAGTTGTCCCACCTTTTCAGACCAAACCAATGTATACTTTCCACATATTGATTTATGATTTTACTTGCAATTCCTATTTCCTTGAAATGTATAAAACAAAATATAACACATACACCTCAGGCACACTTTCTAAGGACATCTTGAGATTATGTAAGCCAGGCCTCAGTCAGTCATATTGATTCATAATAAACCTCTTTAAATATAATTTGGTTTTGCCATCATCAGAAGAATTTTTCTCACCTGTTTTTATGACAGCCCAGTCTTTTTCACATGTTCTAACAAAGTTGAAATAATATGTTTGTCTCATCTTTCTTTGGAGGGGCCTGCCATTCTGTGAAACTCAGATTACCTAGTGGCATGAGATCTCTGATGGTTTTTAAAAACAAAACAAAAATAGTGTCTCACTCTATCACTCAGGCTGGAGTGCAGTGGCATGATCAAAACTCACTGCAGCCTCAACTTTCCAGGCTCAAGGGGTGGTCACACCTCAGCCTCCTGAGTAGCCGAGACTGTAGACATATGCCACCACAGCCGACTATTTTTTTGTTTGTTTGTGTTTTGTAGAAATGGGGTTTAACAATATGATTTTTTATATTGTCTAGATTTTTTTTCTCTTTGTTTAGATTGACAATGACGTTCTCTCACAGTTTTCTGTTATTGGAGCTCAGAGGCTGATACCCCAAAATAGGGTGTTTTAACATATTGAACTGCAGAAGCCTCAAGGTCCTTCTGAAGTTCTCTCACCCAAGTCTTTCCCAAAGCATAGGATAAAGTTTTCGGAAGTTCCTTTATCTGCCTAAAATATAGTCACCAAGAAAAACAATTTTTTTCTTCCCCTTTCTGTTATCTCATTATCTTTTTCAGAAAAAAAGACCAAGAGTATAACCACACCTTAACACACCCTTTCACAAGATAATGCCTGTCTCTCATATTCATTCAAATTCCAAAATAATTATTTACCAGTTAATCTATGTTCCCCAACTCATTCATTCTTCCTAGTAATCATTTATTGCCCCCAACAGAATTCCTCTTCTCCCCCTTTCCATAACCTATTAGCCAGGATGGCATATAAGCTTCTGAACCCTTTTGTGGAAGTCAGTAATCATTGTGTGATTCTTCCCCTGTGAGGACATTAAATAAATTAGCATGTCTTTTCTCCTATTAACCAATCTGCCTCATGTCAGTGATTTTCAAACCTCCAGGGAACCAAGGATCTTGGTCCCTACACTGTACTTAAGCTCAAGTCAAAATCCTTCTAGAAACTTTTTTAAATTATATAAATTTTTTAAACGCTTGAATTGCTCAACATTTACATTTGCTGCTGTTTTAAAATTTTATTCTTTGTTCTTAAAGAATTTTCAAATAACAATAGCAATATAAATTTGGTAGTCTTAAGTCATTTCACTCTCTTGCATAAAACCTTTAAAATACAAACTTCTCAACATATGTGCTGTCCATGCACTGCCTATTGCTCTGTTGTTCCCCTCAAGTAGATGCTGTTTCCTATACCTAAGTATACCTAAGTTCCTTGTATTCACACCAGCTAACTTTTTTAATTCTTTTTTTTTTTCCTTTTCAACTTTTATTTTAGATTGCAGAGGCACACATGCAGGACTGTTAGAGGTATGTAGCATGATCCTGAGGTTTGGACTACAATCAAACGCATCACCCAGGAAGTGAGAATAGCACCCGATATGTAGTTTTCCAACCCTTCATCCCTTCCCTCATGCCCACTTCTTGTACTCCCCACCATCCATGTTCCACATGATCATCTGTACTCAATGTTTAGCTCCTATTTATAAGTAAAAACAAGCCATATCTGATTTTCTGTTTGTTAGTTCACTTAGGATAACGGCCTCCAGCTGCATCTATATTGCTGCAAAAGCCATGATTTCATTCTTTTTTATGGTTGCATAGTATTCCATGGTGTACATAGAGAACACTTTCTTTACCCAGTCCACCATTGGTGGACACCTGGGTTGATTCTGTGTCTTTGCTATTGTGAATAGTAATTCAATGAACACGTGTAATTTTGGCAGAATAATTTATTTTCTTTTTGGTATATACCCAGTAATGGGATTGGTGGCTGAAATAGTACTTCAATTCTTAGTTCTTTGAGAACTCCGAACTGCTCTCCATGGTGGCAGAACTAATTTACCTTCCTACCAACAGTGTAGAAGCATTCTCTTTTCTCTGCAATTCTGCCAACATCTGTTATTTTTTGACTTTCTAACTACATCCATTCTGACTCATATGAGATGGTATCTAATTGCAGTTTTGATCTGCATTTCTCTGAGGATTAGTAGTGATGAGCATTTTTTTTCATATGTTTGTTGACTACTTGCATGGCTTCTTGTGAGAAGCATCTATTCATGTCCTTTGCCCACTTTTTAATAGGTTTATTTGATTTTTGCTTGTTGATTTGTTTAAGTTTCTTATAGATTTCTGGGTATTAGGCCTTTCATAGATGCATAGTTTACAAGCATACCTCAGATTAATTCTAATTATTTTAGGGTGCTTTCTCTGGCTATACCATCAAAATTATCATCCTACTCCCATTTTTGCTACTTATTCGCTAAACATCTCCACTCTTTGATAAAAGCACCTATATAATTTTCTTCTTCCTGAAGAATTTCTTTTATCATATATGGAAAGTCTACAGTGATGGATTCCTTCAGTTTTGGTTTAAGAAATTTTTTATTTTACCTTTCCTTCTGAACAATAATTTCACTCAACATGGAATCCTAGACAGGCATAATTTTTTCTTTCAACACTTTATTTCACTTTCTTCATGTTTGCATGGTTTCTGATGAGAAACCTGCTGTAATGATTATCCTTATTCTTTTGTATATAAGGTATTCTTTTTAAAAAGAATTAATTTTTAATTTTTGTGGGTACATAGTAGGTATATATATATATTATTTATGAAATATATGGGGTATTTTGATACAGGCATAAAATGTGTAATAATCACATCAGGGTAAATGAGGTATCTATTACTTCAAGCATTTATCCTTTGTGTTATAAACAATACTTGGCTTCTTTGAAAAGTTTGTCTTGTGTTTTCCATATTATGAATATGCTATACCTAGGTGTAGAATTTCTGGTATTTATTCTGCTTAATTTACTTTGGGCTTCATGGACCTGTGCTTTGGTATCTGTCATAAGTTCTGGAAAATTTTCAGCCATTATTATTTCAAAATTTCTTCTTCTCTATTGTCTCTTTCTCCTTTTGCTGTTTCCATAATACACATGTTATACCTTTTGTTATTTTCCACAATTCTCAGAGGTTCTGGCTTTTGTTTATTGTTGTTTTTTTTTTTCTTTTTATTTATCAGTTTGGGAAGTTTCTGTTGACCTATACTCAAGATCACTGACTCTTCTCTCATTCATGTTTAGTCTAATAATGAGTCCGTTAAAGGCATTTTTAAATTTCTGCTACACTGTTCTTGAGTTCCAGCATTGTCTTTTTCTTTTTTTACAATTTTCACCTCTCCACTTACAATAATGATTGTTCTTCAATGTTTTCTACTTTTCCCATTTGAGCCTTTAACATATTAAATATAGTTATTTTCAAGTCCATGTCTACTAATTCCAACATCTGTGCCATAGCTGAACTCAGTTCTTATGTCTACTTTATATTTTCAGATTATATTTTTTTCTTGCCTTTAATGTGCCTTGCAAATTTTTAGTCAGTCACGATATATTTGAGCAACAGCAAGTACAGTAACAAATGTTTAGTATGAGGTTTTCTGTCAATCTGAGAGTTTAGCTTTGTTTAATGTTTGCTGTGGTTATAATTTCAACTTCCTGTACTGTCCTAGATTTTGTTTTCTTCTTTGACTCTGGGCTTCCCTAAGAATTTCTCTGAGACAGCCTGTCTTGCAGCTCTTTCAGCTGAAATCCAATGTTGTATGTAATACTGGAGCTCCGCTGGTGTGGTAGCAAGGTATGTGGGAGGAGATCTGTTCTATAACTTTATAAATAACTCTCAATTTTTTAGTGGGTCCTTGAATCTAATCTGTGACACCCCCCTGAAATGTTTGTTACCTCCTCCACTTTGTGGCAATGGGAAGGCTAGAAGGGGCTGAGTGGGAGAAATGCTCCGTGAGAAAAGACTCTGGTAAGATCTCTATCCCCGTGAGTAGGTATTTGCTATGGAGAATGCTCCAGGCACATTTCTCACTTGTTAATCTTCCCTAACCTCTGTAAGAGTTGAGATGAGATCTTTCCTGACTCTTGAGTGTAAAAATCTAGTGCGGTAGGAGAAGCCACACAAAAGTGTGGATCACCCTGGAGACTACGTCTTCCAGGAGCTTCTCATTCTTACAGTAATCCACACTAAGTAATCCACACTAAGCCTCCAGAAGTTTGTCAAAATTACCACTTAAGTGTTCCTACCAGCTTTTGGCTCCAGCAGCTTCTTCCCCAGGTAAGGAGATCTCAGCTGTGACTCACTAGATTTGTCCAAGTCTCCAGATTATGGGGTGGCAGTTTGCCATGAAATTTCTGTTCTCTCATGGGCCTTAGAAAAGCATTGGTATTCAGTTTGTTTGTCTTTTTTCTTGTTATAAGGATAAGAGTAACAACTTCCAAACTTTTTACATGTTAGAGCTGAAACCAGAAGCCCTTATTATTTATTTGTACATTTATCATTTCTATATTTTCCCCTCCCCAAATTATAAATTTTATGACCACAAATATTATTTATCTTCATATTGAACCTAAGTACTAGCACAGTTTCTGAAATATGGTAGATAATTAGTATTTTTGAATTAATAAAAATTTAGTTTTGTATTTTAAAAAAGCATTTCAGGAAGATAGTATTTTCTCTATTGTTATTATAACTGTACAAAAAATGAATATTTGGTCAAAATTACACTTACTGATTTTTTTTAAATTTTAAAAAATTTTTAAAAACTTTTTTTCACTACTGCCACAGTATTCCTTTACAGGTGTTTGCAGTCAACAATCTTGTAATTTGATACTATAAAGTAAAATTTAAATCTTTAGAAAAAGGCATTATCTTATAAAAGTATCAATATTTGAAAATCAACAATTAATATCCAATGAAGTTAAAAATTAAATTGTTAATCTGCTCCTTCAAAACTCAGAGTAAGCAACTATTATGGAAAAACCCCTCATATTCTTTAATTATCTCCCATAGGATATTAAATGAAACCATTATAAAGGCTTTATTATAAATTATAAATGGTTTCAAAATGAACCGAAACTGAAAGTTACAGGATTTTCCATATAAATCAAGGTCTTTTTATTTCTGGAATAAATGGCTGGATGCACTCTAAATTTCAAACTATGTTTAATTCTACTTCATAAAACTATTATCTACTTTTGAGAGAAAGTAAACCTCTACTTGTGGAATAAATTTTTAAGTGTATAATCCTAATTTTATACCTGATGTTCACTTCAGTTTATTGATTTACACAGATATTCTAATGTCTTGAAGCTAAATTTTCTGAGTACAGTGAAATAAAATTCTACCCATCATTGGTGCCTTACGATAAGCAGTGCACCTCTGCATTTTGTTTTCAATGTAAAAATAATCAAAAGATATTAAAGTGTTTGTTTATGACACAAATGCAAATAAAGTACTATAAACTTCCATTACAAAATCAATTTTAAAAAGAAAGCTCCCATTTAAAAAAGTTAAATACACATATGTACCTTAACATTTTGAAAATTCATGGTTGTGATATAAGTCATGTCAACAAAGTCTGTAGCCCTCGACAATTCTTTCATATCTCTGAAGAGTGCTGCTGGCAAGTATGCTACATGGGAGCCAATATAGTCTCAATCATAATGCTGACTCCAGTGTACCATTCTTTAGTACTTTAGTAAGGTACAGCACTAAAGGTATCAGCATAGCGTATGAACTTGTTAGAAAGGTAAATGCTCTAGCCCCACTAAGACTTACGAAGTTAAAAATTCGTGTATGTGTTTTAATAAGTAAGCCCTCCATGCCTGTAATCCCAGTACTTTGGAAGGCCAAGGCGGGCAGATTGCCCAAGCCCAGGTGTTTGAGACCAACTTGGAAACATGGTAAAATCTCATCTCTACAAAAAATATAAAATTTCGCTGGGCATGGTGACACACATCTGTAGTCTCAGCTACTTGAGAGGCTGAGGTGGGAGGATCTCTTGAGCCTGGGTGGAGTTGAGGCTGCAGTGAGCTGTGTTCATGCCTCAGCACTTCCAGGCTGGGTGACAGAGTGAATAAATAAAATAAAATGGAACAAAATAAAATAAAAATAAGCAAGCCCTCCACGTACATCTGAAAAATGCTAATCTATGAGAACCACTACTCTAGTCATCTGGCTTGTCCCATTAGCTGATTATCTCACCCAAAAGGATGAGAATCCTCCACCCTCAATGCCAGCAACAGCAGGCCCCATCTTCTCATGCTTTATGTCTGCCCTATTTCCTCTCTCTGTTCTGTCTCTAGCCACACCCTGAAAAGATTTTTCACTTCAGAGGACTCATATGATCAGATGAGGCCTACCTAAGTACTCCAGAATGATCTCCCCATCTCAAAATCTTTAACCTTAAGCATATCTATAAGATGTCTTTAATTGTGTGAGGTAACATAGTCACAGGTTCTAGGGATCAGAAGGTGAACATCTTTGGGTACAGAAGGCATTATTCTGCCTATCACAGCTCTGAACCCTATAACTGAAGAATCAGGCTAGTTTTTTCAAGAGGACTTTATAATCATAGGCTTCAAAAAGTCAAATTTTAAAATAACTTAAGTTTCCGATTATGCCCTGGTAACAAGGAATATAGATTCTTAGAACCTATGCAAATAATTACAAGGAAGGACATGAGAATAAGAAAAGAGGGCTTTCAAAATCTAGAGAAGCCAAGCAGAGAAAATAAGATATATTAAAATATTTTATTTCTTTTTACAAAAGCATAGAGCATTAGAGTATTATGAGTTATAAATATCTTAAGAGGAAAAATGTATTCCCTATACATGCAAAAAATAGAACATAAAAACCTCAGCAATATTCCAAATATAAAAAGCAAAGTTATCCCTCATCAGCTCATTTATTTTATGTAATTAATTCTTTTTTGGCTCTATTTTGAATTTAATGGTCTCAGGAACCCATGTACTTCTCGGTTAGAATTCTGGAATTTGTGACTCAGTTTAAATGTAGAGTCTCAGATTTATTTAAGTGATACTATCAGAAACTGGTACCTAAAAATACCTGACATAGTCCTTTTCCACTAAACTCTGAGACAGTCCTTTGTTTAAGATGAAGCACCATAGCCTGTAGCTGATGGAAATTGCTTTCAGGGAAACAGAGTAAAACAAAAGCTACTGGTAGATTGCAAAAGACAAAATGGCTGTTGCTAATTTATAACTGAAAATTTTCAAAAGTGAAACAACTGATAAGAGTTCACATGAAGAATAGTGCAACTTAAACAAAATCTCATTGTTCATATTGCAGCAAAAAAGATATGAAAATCAATCCCAAAGTATTTTATTCAAAAATTTACATTGTTTATCTCTCTATAAAATAATGATAACTGTATTTTTAAAGAAAAGTATATGTTACATCTAATTTATAAAAATGGATGAATATTATTATAGAGAAAAATTTTCAGATGTAAGATATAATATTCCTGAGACATAATATGCCATGAATATATCATGCATATAGTTATAATATACCAAGAACACATCAAGTATATCAGTTAACAAGATTCAGTAAATCTGGAGTAAGTGGTAAATATCTATATATTAATAAACCTAAACAGGTAAGTGACATAAATTGGAGAATTATGGAACACTGACCAATAAGATGCAAAATTCAAATTAAAGAAGTAAAGTAGCATCTATATTAACATTAAAATAAACAACTAAAATGATCAGTAATAGTATACTGTTTATGTCTGATATCAGGTAATACATTCATTAGGAGTCCTATAAGTAGAAACATATCCTGGACAAGTAGAGCAATGACAAATATTTAGGCACTATTCATATAGCAAACAGTTTCTAAAATATTTGTATTAGCAACATTTTACCCATAGAAATTTAACCTAAAGGATGTTAACCATGTCTTCTGATGTGATATTTCGTTCTTTGCAACTCTTCAATAGTAACATATCAAATATACTTAATTATTTTCAGCACCTCCTTTTTTGTAAGATGAAAGCATACATATTTGTGATCTCTGGGGCATCTCAAAGATAGTTTTTTGTGTAAACTGTATTCTGAAAGTTGTATATCATTTTGCATTTAGGATTTAATTTCAGAAAGAAAGGTGGGATGCAAGAAGAAATAGTCATATGCCTAGGGAGAAAATCATATTAAATGATTGAAATTTATTTTCTTTATTTATTTAACATTTAGAAAGAAATCGATTTTCACAGTTAAAGAGAAATGTCAAATTTTTATATTTACTCTATCTTCTGACATATTCTGATTAGGAAAAGTATTAAAAAACAAAATGGAACAAAACGCTATAAATGCTCAAAAACCATAAGTACTTTGTGTCCACTTAAAGGTAAATAAGAAAATGAATTAGGAATCATAAGTTTGATCTCCACTTATAATTGAGTCACATGAAGAAACTAAGATGGCAACCAGGAAATAAACTCTTTGGGGGAATAATCATATATAGTCCAGGAATAAAAATTATGATGATTATTCAAGTGAAGAAAACAGACTCAGAAATTGCCTTTTGTCTGACAAATTTGTCTATAGCGCTATATCCTCAGTACTTAACATGGCTGCACTGTTTTTATTGGCAACATATGGGGTTAATGAGGAGACCAGGTGCATACCATTTCCTTCTTGACATAGTTAAGGATTTGGAAACATTGAAGAAGAGTTAAAAGCAATATACATTGAGACCAATGGGACTTTTTTGGTCCTAATTCCCAACAAACGTGAAGCTGCTGGCAATGCTATTCAAACATAAAAGGGTCCAGCCAGTATTAACATTAGGTCTTTAATAATTCACATTTCCATCCCAGCAGGAAGGTGGAAGTTGAGGATCTATGAGTTTACTGCTTTCATTTAAGGGTGTATTAGTCTGTTTTCACACTGCTGTTAAAGACATACCTGAGACAGGGCAGTCTACAAAACAAAAAGGCTTAATGGAGAACTCACAGTTCCACATGGCTAGGGAGGCCCCACAATCATGGCAGAAAGCAAGAAGGAGCAAGTCATGTCTTACATGGATGGCAGCAAGCAAAGAGAGAGAGAGGGCTGTGCAAGGAAACTCCCCTTATTAAAACCATCAGATCTCATGAGACCCATTTACTATCTCAAGAATAGCATGGGAAAGATCTGCCTCTATTATTCAATTATCTCCCACCAGATTCCTCCCACAACACGTGGGAATTATAGGAGCCAAAAGATGAAATTTGGGTGAGGATATAGAGCCAAATCATATCAAAGGGAATGTGAAACTCAGTGTTGGGACATCATGTTTTCACTTAGGGGC
Organism: Cacajao melanocephalus; assembly: GCA_963573385.1. Classification (NCBI taxonomy): domain Eukaryota; kingdom Metazoa; phylum Chordata; class Mammalia; order Primates; family Pitheciidae; genus Cacajao; species Cacajao melanocephalus. The sequence goes on along the minus strand of CAUYLG010044963.1, from coordinate 38,387 downwards.
AAGAAATAGAGCCCACAGGTATTCTGAGAGCAATTGTCACCTCCTGCTATCCTGTCTCAAAACCACTGTCTTCATGGATATATACTGAATACACATCAGCTTGAAAGTAACAAACATCATGCAATGGAATGGGGTAGAGGGGAGCTGTGTGGAGACAGAGAGCTTAAAGTTGGAAAATTTGCAGTTTTAGACAAATAATAGATATAAATTCAGTACTCTCAGGAAACAGTGTGGGCTTCTAGAAAGCTACTAAAGTCATTTTCAAAAATCTTGATTTTTACAAAAAAAAAGGTAGAATTATATTTTTGATAGTTTGGGAGAAAAGCAGAAAATTTAAAACACATTTTTCTGAATTATTTTACCACAGTCTTGAAGGGATTTAAATATTACTAAAGTATTTAAACATGTAAAGTAGAAAACTACACAATTACTATTTTAGAATTCGTCAAACTCCCTATTTTACGATGAGGGAACAGAAATTCAGGGGTTAAGTAAAATACCCAAGGCTATATAGATTGGAACAAAGTCAGACAGAAATGTAACCTCAGTTCTCATATCGCTAAGAAAGATTTTTTTCTGTCTACAATATCACACTTTGAATTTCATTCAATCAATTGAATCTTGTTTCAATTATTCATTATAAAATTGATAATATTTTTAAGCATCTACCAACCACTGGGCTAGATACAAATAGTGATGATCAAAATAGATGTGTCTCCTGCCTCATGACCCTTGTATTTTTGTGTTATCAGAAAGGAATAATAGTTGAGCACACGTTACGTCCCATAGTGCTTAAAATAAATTTTGGAGGTGAGACCTGATTATTAAATGCTAATGGTTAGTGCATATTAAAAAGGATACTCAGTAGGAGTCATAGTTCTTTAAGACAGTATCACAGATAGTCTTTATATTTGATACTTAACAAGAATGGAGAAAGTATTTCTGGCTAAAATGGTAACATGAACAAAGAAAAGAGCAACTAGGTGAAAAAATCTTACATTGCTTTATGCTTTAAAATATTTCACATATCCACATAATTTAATTTCTAGAAATCTCCATAATTTAGTTCTTATTTTTCATTTTTTCTATCTAGGATAGGTAATATATAAAAAGGTAACTGATGTTTTCAAGTTGAGTTAAGCTAAAAAGTGCCTGAACTAGGACTAGACCATACGTTTTTATTTTTAGTCCAGTGCTTTTATGCCATAATGTATAAATTACCACTCAGATACCATTTTATGCAGCAAATAATCACAGTGGATGCTATGCATAGTTTGTACAACAGACATCAGATCTGGTAATAAGAATAGCAATTCATAATTTTTCAAAATACATGCTAAATTAGTTTAGAGAACTGGTTGATTGCTTTTTTCCCCAAATTTTCCACAATATTGTACTTTTACCTCTTTACATTGAACATTTGCTGTAATAAATATTTGGAAAATTTTCAACATATTTAAGTTATTATTATTTTATTTTTTCCTAAAAAAAATAGACATGAAGCTTCTCTGTGTTGCCCAGTCTGGTCTCGAACTCCTGGGCTCAAGTGATCCTCCTGTCTCAGTCTGGGATTTCAGGCATAGGTTATGATGCCGAGCCTCAAATTATGTAGCTGAAATAATTATGAGAAATAATCATAATATAGAGTATATAAAAATTAGAGTTACTATATTGATTACCCTACACTGTTTAGTTTCTAATTCCTGTATTTAAGAAAAAAAGGAACAGATAATATCATCTAATAAAAAATAAATGTGTAAATAGTCAATATTGACACAAATGCTAGTGCTATAAAATAAATGGTAGAATTAATCCACTTTCCCTTTTTCATACTTATATGTATATACATTTAAGTATCCACATTTCTACTTAAAGACTGTCCATATATAATACCAGTACTTAGAAGCAAAAAATAGTCACTCTTTTCCGCTACTGAAAAATGTGTAATGTTTTAATATATACCAGTGACTAGTGAATAGATTATCAAAAAAAGAGAGAGCGGTGGAAGCAAGAAAGGAAGGAAGGAGGAAGGGAGGAAGGGAGGGAGGGAGGGAGGAAGGGAGGAAGGGAGGAAGGGAGGGAGAGGAAGGGAGGGAGGTGGGCAGGCAAGCATCACATTATCTTTAATTGTAAATTGGCCTTATAGCCTTTTAAGTTTGAACTCTTTGATACAAAGTTATTAAGTGCTCAGAATGTGCAAATGCAGAAAGCAGCAGAAATATAGGGTTATTATTACATAATTAACATTCAAAATCTTATATTTTTAAAGTCCTTATATAAAGAGCATCTGTATGTAACTAGTGCATATACAAAGCAAGAAAGAGTTGCTAATTTTTGTCCATTTTTATTATCAAGCTAATGGAGTACTTTATTGAAGGATTAACTAACGTTTTTACTGCCGTATGTTTATAATGTAATCTTAGAGCTTATAATGTATAATGTTTCTAGAGCACATTTTTATCATATGGACAAGTCGATTAGTAGATAAACATTTACAGTTCTGTTTTACAGATGAAATGAAGGTTTCGGTGGTTAAATGATTTTCCAAAGACCTCTCAACTAGTAAATGGTAAACTCTAGATTTAACCATGTCTTATGACTTTAAAGGCTAAGAACTTTGTGTTGCTAAACAATCCCTCTTGTAATGAGTTTTCATTATCTAGTGGTCATAATCCAGGCACATGCTCATTAACTGTTAACTATATGAATAGAAGTCAGAGCAGCCAGATGACCATTGAATTAGCTCCTTTTTCTTTTGTGCAAAAGATAATAACTTGAACATGCTTGGAAATTTTTAAACTTTCATCTTATTCTAGATATTAAAACACCACCTACCAGATAAATAGCTCTGCCTCTCTATAAAATTTTGCTTCTCATATCAATTAAAATTCAAATTTGGTGCTATGGTGCATAAGGAGTTTCTGTCCCCTGAAAATTCATGTGTTGAAATTCTTAACTCCAAAGTTATATATAAGAAGGTAGAGCCTTTATAAAGTGATTACGTCATGGGGGCATTTGTCTCCTGAAGGGGATTAGTATCCTTATAAAAGACACCCAAGAGGATCTCCTGGTCCCTTCTGCCATGTGAGGTGACCGTTAAAACAGGGTGATTTATGAAGAAGCAGGTCCTCACCAGATATCAAATCTATTGATGCCTGTATCCCTGACTTCAACTCTTCCAGAACTGTGAGGAATAAATTTCTGTTTTTATAAGCTACCTAGTCTATAGCATTTTGTTACAGCATCTCAGACTAAAATACCTAATGAGGAGAAGAAGCACTTACCATTTATTTTTCTCATTGAAAATTTCTATTTTTCCCAAAGAGGTTAAATCCAAAGCGGAACGTTCCCTGAAATGACCCTTAGATTACAATAAGACGTGATGTGCCACAGATGCCTGGCAAAGGTCTCAGACCCATTTGTTTTCACAAAGTGTGCCTTCTGATCTTAAGTCTGTACTACTTTATCGCAAATTATGTCCCACTCCTGGTAGAATGAGTTTCCTTCCAGGTGTCCTAAATCCCTAACCCACTCTTGAAAATAATTACTTTTTCTCCAAGTGCTAAATAAATATTTCACATGAATATAAAATACTTTTGGCCCAAATAAATAAAATATAAGCCTCTTACTGAGGTCTTCAAGTTCTCTTCCGCATGTACCCACTGGGCCATCAATTTCCCAATGATCTAAACCACTTTGTAATTCAAATTGTTACATTTTCACCCTTCCCCAAGCATTCTCAGATATCTAAGTCTCAGAGACTTGTGGATATTTGTTAGAGAAAGCGTACAAGAGTTAACTAGGGTAATTTCCTCTAGGCCATACCTTGACCTATCACAACTGTGAGAAAAATATTTCCAAGTTTAAACATTTATTTATCTTTATAGCCAACATGTCAAAAGAAGCCTTGAAAAGTTATTAAGATTATGTCAGATATCGACACTGGCATCAGTTTATGGATCATTTTTTTCTTACTAATTTGATCTTTTCATTGACTATGTAGAATATGCTAAATAAGATACTGTGACTATAATGCTGTGAAAAATAAAACATGGCTCATTTATTCATGAATTTTAGGGGCTAGTGTGATTGATAGACAACCAATTACACGAATAAAAAGAACCAAGCATTATAATTGTTATGAAATAATGATCTAAGAAAAGATTAGCACATAAAACAGGAGAACTCCCAAAGGAATTTTCCTTAGGGATGTAATATTGAGTTGACTTTTGAAGAATAAGATTAAAAGAATGATAAAAATGCTTTGGGTAGAGAAAACAATGTAGACAGGGGCCCTCTGACCAAAAAATATGATACATTCAAAAGAATAAAAAAAGTCTGCATGACTGGCACAGAGAGGGAGATATGATGTATATTGCCATAAACTTTTGACATTCCTTCTCAGTTCGGTTTCTCTGTTGTCCATCATATCTGCATTTTGTGGTTTTTCTTTTTTATCTTTTAAAATATTCTTTCTCCTTTTCTACTATCTCAGTCCTTTTTGTCTGTTTATTTTCTATACAAAACAGTTAATGCTTATAACCCATCATCAGATAATAGGTAAATTTACTAGACTTTCAAGAAATGTACTAGCAAGTAAAAACTGTATCTACTCTTTTATGTACACTATACCTCAGTAAATTTGATTTTTAAGACTGAATACAACCCAAATGCACATTAATAAATTAATAGATAAAACATTTAAAATATGGCCTGGAGTATTTGCTCACACCTGTAATCCCAGCACTTTGAGTGGCTGAGGTGGGCAGGTCACTTGAGGCCAGGAGTTCAAGACCAGCCTGGACAATACGGAAAACCCTGTCTCTACTAAAAATACAAAAGTTACTCAAACGAGGTGGTGTGCACCTGTAGTCCCAGCTACTTAGGAGGCTGAGGCAGAAGAATCGCTTGAACCCAGAAGGAGGCGGAGGTTACAGTGGGCTGAGACAGTCCACTGCTCTCCAACCTGGGTAACAGAGTGAGACTCTGTCTCAGAAACAGACAAACAAAAATAAATAAAACAAATTTGAAGTATACTCATATAATGTAATACGTATTGGATACAAAAATAAATAAACCATTGATCCAAGTGACAACCTGGATAAATCTGAAAAACATTGTGTTAAGTAAAATTAGAACACATACTATATAAATACATTTGCATGAATTTCTAAAACCAGCAAAACTAAGCTAAGCTGCTAAAAGTCAGAATACTGACTGCTTTGGATGAGGTCGGGGGATTGAGTGGAAAGAAAAACAAAGATTTCTGAGATGATGGGAATGTGACAGAGCTCACAAAATGTACAATTAAAATTGTGTTGATTTTCTTGGATGTTACTTATACCTCAATAATTAAAGATAATATAGAAATATATGGGTGTATGTCTTTGAAAAAAATGTGACTATTTCACTTTTAAAATGTGTTCTAATATTTGAGATAGTATTAAATGCCTAACATATGGAATAAAATATGAAAAAATTGAACTATGTTTTTGCTAGTCCTAGTATGTAACTAGTAGGTACACTAACTGATATCTCAAAAATGAATTTCACATTCTCTGAAAATAAATCCAAAATTGGAGCAAGCAGAGAGGAAAACCCTGTTCATCAAAAAAAAAAATGCATGATTCTAATTTGGGGATGGAAATATATAAATAATTTAAAAATAAAACACCACCTTTCACCATGATAGCTGCATATATGGGTTTACAATCTTAGGAAAAATAAACATCAATGCATGGTATTTGCTCAACGTTTTCTGAGTCATCTTCAAAAAGACAACGTCTAGTCTGATATATCAAGATCTAATCATGCAGCTCAGTGGCCTGCATCTACACCTTCACTGCTTGAGAGTGAATTTTGCTCATAACTGTAACCAAAGGCCAAATTGGAGCACAAGTCAATCCATCATCTGTTTAAATCTTTTTCACTCATGATGACATAAATATTACTAGGTAGATAGATAATGTCTAACTCCTCTAAGACACCTATACTAATTCCCTTTCATCCAAATAAAACATTTTTCTAATTTCTCAAAATTTTATATTATATTGATATTTTAGGGAGAAAGGCAGAAATAGACTCCAACATAAATTGGAAAAATATTGCTTGTCTCCCAAAAAGTGTGCACTAGGCCAAATGTGTGGATATGAGTCCTGTCTTTTCTTTGTGTTCCTTATCAATTGCGTTACACAATTTTAGACTCTTTGTTGTTACCCAGTCTCCTTTCAATACTCTAGTTTGTTCCAGCACCCACTCCAGTGTTCATGTAATCTGATTAACATCCAGAAACTTACGTTGTCTATTTGTAGTTGCAACACCAAGACATAATTCACTAAATCTGTGGTTTTTAATAATTTCTGGGCTCACAAATACCTTTGAAAATGTAATAAAAGTATGAGCAAACTCTCCTGAGGAAGTGCATACACATGTATATTTATATGTATGTTACATATAAACATATTTGCAAATTATCACATATGTATGTATGTGATATACATATATATGTGTGTACATATGTACAAGTACAGGGACCTTCAGTGGATTGTACAGGTTTTTTTTCTGGACACCAGATTGAGAGATCTTTCTACAAGCAGACCTCCACATTTGATTTTACCTACTTTGAATGCTAGTGATTTCCTGTGTTCAGATATCGCCATATATCACAATCTGAAACAGATATTTTTGCAAATGTTATAAGATTGGCAGGATTTTAAAATTTATTTTAATTAGACACATAATTGTACGTTTATGAGGTACAATGTAATTCTTGAAAATCTGAATAAAATTTGTAATAATTAAATTAGAGTAATTAGCATAGCTATTACTTCAGACATTTGTCATTTTTTGTGGTAAGAAGATTCAAAATCATTTTTTCCAATTATTTTGAAATATACAGCATAGTATTGTCAACTATGGTCAACCTACCATGCAATGGAACACTGCAACTTATCCTACCTAACTATAACTCTATAACTTTGTATAATTTGACCACCTTTGTACTTCTCCCCTTCCTCCCTAACCTTCCCAGCCTCTGGTAACTGTCATTTTTCTCTTTGTTTCTATCATACCAACTTTGTAAGGTGTCATATGAGTGAGAACATGTAATATTTGTCTTTCTGTTCCTGGCTTATTTAACTTGGAATAATGTCCTCTGGGCTCATCCATGTTACTGCAAATGATAGAATTTTATTCTTTTTTATGGACAAACAATATTCTGGGTGTAAATATACCATATTTTTTCATCTATTCATTGGCAGATACTTAGTTTGATTCCATATCATGGTTATTGCGAATAATGCTGCAATAAACACAGAAGTGCAGGTATCTATTTGACATATTGATTTCATTTCCTTTGGATATATACTCAGTAGTGAGATTGCTGAATTGTATTGTGGTTCTATTTTTAATTTGTTTAATTATACTTTAAGTTCAGGGGTACATGTGCAGAACATGCAGGTTTGTTACATAGGTATACATGTGCCATGGTGGTTTGCTGAATTCATCACCTCATCATTTACATTAGGTATTTTTCCTAATGCTAACCTTCCCCTAGCCCCCCCCCCACTCCCTGACAGGCCCCAGTGTGTGATGTTTCCCTCCCTGTGCCCATGTGTTCTCATTGTTCAACACCCACTTATAAGTGAGAACATGCGGTGTTTGGTTTTCTGTTCTTGTGTCAGTTTGCTGAGAATGATGGTTTCCAGCTTTATCCATGTCCCTTTGAAGGACATGAACTCAGAAACCATCATACAGTTTTTGATAGTGTCTGTACTCACTTGTATTCCAATAAACAGTGTATAAGAGGTAACCTTTCTCCACATCTTCAACAGTATTTATTATTTTTTGCCTTTTATACAATAGCCATTCCAATTAGGGTTTGATGATATCTCAATGTGCTTTTGATTTGCATTTCCCTGATTAGTGATGTTGAGCATTTTTAATACACCTGTTTGCTATTTGTATGTCTTCTTTTAAAAAGTGTCTATTCAGACCTTTTGTCAAACTTTAATCAAATTATTTGTGAGATTTATTTATTTATTTATTTGCTATTGAGTTGTTTGAGTTTGTCACATATTGTAGATATTAACTCCTTGTCAGATGCATAGTTTGAAAATATTTTCGGCCATTATGTAGATTGTATTTTCACTCTGTTTATTGTTTTCTTTGCTGTGGATAAGCTTTTTAGTTTGATATAACCTCATTATTTATTTTTGCTTTTTTTACTTGTACTTTTGAAGACTTATTTTAAAAAAAATCCTTACCCAAATCTACATCATGATGCATTTCACCTACATTTTCTTCTAGTACTTTCACAGTTTTGGGCCTTAATTTTAACTCTTAAATATATTTCCAGTTAACTTTTTAAGTAGTGAGGGGTAGGAGTCTAGTCTCATTTTTCTGTACATGGTTATCAAGTTTTTCCAGCACCACTTGTTTCCTTTACTGATACATAATATTCTTATGTATTTATAGGGTACATACAAGTACTTTTTATATGAATAGAATGTGTAATGATCAAGTCAGGGTATTTGGGGCATACATTGCCTTGAGTATTTAGCAATTCTGTGTTGGTAGCATTTTAAGTTATTCTTCTTGCTATATTGAAGTATACAATACATTGTCACTAACTATAGTCACTTCATTTTGCATTGAACATGAGAGCTTATTTCCAGATTACTGTAAGTTTATACCGATTCCCCAACCTCTCTTCCTCTCCCCTTCCCATTTGCACACTCTTTCCAGTCTCTAGTATCTATCATTCTATTCACTATCTCCATGGGACCAAGGTTTTTAGCTCCCAAATATGAGTGAAAACATGCAGAATTTTTTTCTGTACCTGGATTATTTCACCTAAAATAATAACCTCCAATTGCATCCATTTTGTTGCAAATGACATGATTCCATTATTGTTGTTGTCAAATACTATTATTTTAAATACATATACACCACATTTTCTCATCCATTTGTCCCTTGATGGCCACTAAGGCTGATTCCATACTTTTGCTATTGTGAATAGTAGTGTGATAGATGTGTGAGTGCAAGTATACTTTGATATACTGATTTCTTTTCCTTTGGATAGACACCTAGGAGTGTAACAGCTGGACCATATGGAAGTTCTATTTTTACTCTTTTTGGGAAATCTCCATGCTATTTTTCATTTCCATTTCCATTTTCCATAGTGGTTATATTGACTTACATTCCCATCAGCAATGTATTTAGGCAACTCTCAACATTTATCCACTTGAATTTCAGGAATTCTATGGACCAGTGACTCACTTGAGCTTCCTAGTTTTAGGGTTTTTAATGGAAGTGTCTACAGTGGATATCCTCTGTCTACCCCACCATTGCATGGCAGGTGTGTGGCAGGGGAACAAATAGTTTATATCTTCAGTTTCCCAGGTCAAGACAAACTGTGTTCAAATAGTTGTACTTAAGACATTACACCTGAGAAGCCTTATCAACACCTGGACCTCATTTAAAGAATAAGATTCTGGAGTTTGTGCTGATACTATAGTAAAATGAGACTTTGAGTGGTCTTGGAAGTGAGAGAGTATATCTCACATGTAAGAGGGATGTGAATCATTGGGGGTCACAGAAGAAACCGTAGAAGGTAGCCTCTGAGATGAGCCCCAATCATCTCTACTCTTGATTTCCAGGCCTGGATATAATCCCCTTGTCTTTTGTGTGGGCTGGATTCAGTGACTCATTTCCAATAAAAATGGTAAGTATTAGTGAAGATGTAAGGCAGTTGTAATTCATTAGACACTATTAGTTGTACTGTAAACTGACTTAGATAACAGAAAATGGTATAGAAGCTTTCCAAAAAAAATTAAAAATAGAACTACCTTATGATCCAAAAATTCCACTTCTGATTGTATATATATGAAATAATTGACATCAAGATCTTGGAGAGATATCTGCACCCCCATGTTAATTGCAGCATCATTCACAATAGCCAAGATATGGAACCAATTCAAATGTCCATTGAAAGACAAAGAAAGAAAATGCTGTATATACATGCAATGGAATATTATTCAGCCTTAAAAAATTAAATTCTACTATTTGGGACAACATGAATGAACCTAGATGATATAACACTAAGTTAAATAAGCAAGTCACAGAAAGGCAAACACTGCATAATCCCACTTATATGAGGTATCTAAGGTAGTCAAATTCATATAAGCAGAAAATAGAATGGTGGTTCTTAGCAGACGGGGGAGAAGGAAATGGGAAATTGTTGCTAAATGGGCATAAAGTTTTAGTTATGCAAAACAAATAAGTTATAGAAATACGTTGTATGACATGGCAACTATAATTAACAATAAAGTATTGTGCACTTTAAAATATGTTAGGTGTTAGATCTTATGTTAAAGTGTTCTTATCACACACACACACACATATAGATATACACACACACACAGACATACACAAGAAAACACAACAGAATACAAAGAAATTTCTGAAAGTAATTGGTATGTTTAATATCTTGATTGTGGTGATAATATGGGTGTATACGTATGTTCAAACTCATCAAAATGTATACATTAAATATTTGTAAATTTTATATATCATTTCAATAAAGTGTTCTTAAGAAATATATCAGAAGTAATATTACTTCTGAGATTAGGTTATATATGTCTCAGGTTCACTCTTCCTCAATTTGTCTTGGAACATTTTCTCTGGGTGAAGCCAGCTACCATGTTGTGAGGTGTCCTACAGAAAGGTCCATGGAGCCAACTGCCAACAGTGAGTTGACATCCTCAGTCCAACAGCCCACACAAAACTGATGTCTGCCAAAAATTTTGCAAGTGACTTTGGAAGCAAATTCTGCCCTAGCCAAGCGTTTAGAGGAGAATTCAGGCCCAGCTCACAACTTGACCACACAGTTTTGAGCCCTTGAGCCAATATCAGCCATCTAAGCTCCTCTCAAACTTATGATCTACAGGATTTCTAAGACAATGAATGTTTGCAGTTTTAAGCTGCTAAATATTGGAGTAACTTGTAACATAACATATAACTAATTTAGTACTTCTAAAATGAATAAACAAAATTATAAGAGATATAGACTATGTTTCTGATGACAGTATCCCAAAGTTTCTTACAAAGCAACTGAAAACTTCAGTAGACTTTCCATATACATGGGTACTATATCCATGGATTCAAACAACCATAGATTAATAATATTTAAAATTGTGTTTATACCGACCACACGCAAACTTCTTTCCTATTGCCTAAAAATCACAACTATTTACACAGCATTTACATTGTATTAGGTATTATAAGTAATCTAGAGATCATTTAAAGTATATGGGAGGATTTGTATAGGTTATATGCAAACATCAAAACATTTTATATTAGGAACTTGAGCATCCGTGGACTTAGACATCTGTGAGAGGTCCTGAAATGAATTCCCCATAGATACCAAGGGACTACTACAACTCTAGCAAACTTTTCAAGGGATGGGTGTATTTTCTGGGCTAGTTTCCATTTCATACCTTTTTCATTATTGCAGATTCTATTTTGAGGATCCAACATTCCTTTATTTCTTTGTATACTAGATACTAGAATTCGACTTCATTGTTTCAAAGTCTTAATATGAAGTTCTTAGCCTTTGTGTATCCAATGCTGCCCATACATCTTAACCATTGAATCTTTATCAGTTGATTTTCAATTCAGGATCTTCTAAAATGTTCTACAAAGTGCCAGCTGTCTGCTTAGTTTTGGCCCTTGAGAATGTTTATGTGTTTATTTGACTCTACTGGTCCTTCTGTAACTAATCAGGCTGCCTTGAATTCATATTTTTCAGTTAGCCATGTCACCTCTGCATACTGAGTCAAATGTGTGGGTGTTTATTTTAAAATTCTTACTCTTATTACAAGGAGTAGTAGAAGGTATTTAATCATATAGAGCTATGGAGTAGCTCTTTTACCAAAAATTTATTTGTGGTAAGTCTACCTCAAAGTTATTGTTCCAATTTATACCTGTTGTCTAAACATAATGCTAGCACATTTTTTCACACTGGGAAGTATTCAGAAGTAAATATTACAGTTTTGACAATTCCATTTATAACCAAAATTGTCCAATCAGGAGAAACTGTGTTGAAGTGTAATAAAGAATGCAACCTTCGTGAAAACTGGGATTGAAATCCTATCACTACCTTATTCAGCTTTTTGTTCTTGGTCAAGTTACCTGATCTTTACCTTTAAAATAGATGAGAAAAAAATAATAAGAATTCATAGGCTTGTTATGAGTATTCAATTAATTACTATACATAAAGTCCTGAGAAAAGTTCCTGTCATACAGTGATTACTCAATATATAGGAATATTGTAATGGGTACTTTTATAAGTAAACTGGACTGACCATGAAGTACCTAGATATTTGTTCAAACATTATTCTGGGTATTTTTGTGGGTGTGTTTTTGGATAGCATTACCATTTAAATTGGTATACTGAATAAAACACATTGTTCAATGTAAGTGAGCCTCATCCAATCAGTTGAAGGCCTGAATAGTGCAAAAAGGCTGATGTGCATATATATATGTGCATACATGTATATACATATGTACCTATCAGCCTTTTTGCACTATTCACATATATGTATATGTGTGTGTGTATATATATATATATATATATATGTTGTTAACCACTATTCTATTTTCTGCTTATAGATATATATTATCAGATAGGTTATATATATTAATTAGATATATATAACCTATCTGATAAAAGTGAAGCTTTCCCCAAATTGCCAACATTTCTGCTTATGCCTGATGGACAAGGACTATCATAAGACCATCCCTAATTTTAAGGGAACCTAATAATCACATCCAGCTGGTGCCATCACTGTCCCAACAAAACTGTTTCTGTCATTAAGAAAAAAGGTAATTGCAATTAGATAGTTTATCAATCTCTATTTCATTAACCCATTTATAGTTCTTTTTTTCTAAATTGCCATTTTATTTTTTGGTCCATTTTTCTGTTCACCCGCTCTATTTTTTCCTCCTTACATTATTATATAGTTTGGTACAACGATTTGCTGGTAAATGTTTAACAACTAGCTCTCATCACAAAATAAAAGAGCCTAATTTGTAGCATTTTTAATATTTATGGCATAAATGCTCTTACTGTTGCCAATCTCACACTCCCAAAGTAATGTCATTAAATGAGTTAAAAAGAGATTAGCAGCAACACACCATTATCTAGTAATTCCACCCCAAAGATACAATAAACATAAATTTGAAAGCATAGATAATAGTACAACATAGTAAACTAATTAGAAAGTTATGTTTTTTCCATTTTTATTACCTTTATTTTTTAAACTATTTATTTAATTTTGTGTTTATATAATTTTTGTAATAATGACTATATTTAACAACTGACACAAAAGTAATGTAACAGTTGGCTTTTACAAGCTATGAGCCGGCTCCAGCACAGAATTGGTCTGACATGCATGTCTCTGTCTTGTAAGAGAGCATGTTTATGCTTTAACAGTCTTATTAATTATATTTTATGCTTATATATTGATAATTTATATTTATGTTTTTAATTTTGCCAGAGGCATGTTAAAATCTCTTCATTGCTATTTTATTTCTGTATAATTCTGGTATTACATTGTAATTAAGGGAAATTTTCTCTTGCATCATCAATGAGCATTAGATTTTCTTGTAACTTTTTAATTTGTTTATTTATTTACAAACTTCACAAGCTAGGTGTAGTTTTAGGTACTGGAAATACCGAAGTGACATCTTTGAAAGTAGGTGCTCTGAAAAAGTAGGTTTGTGTTGGAATATGGGGAGTGTCTTAGGCGTAGGAAGAAAAGGGTTAGTAGCTGGCCTACAGCTTATCATGATTCCCATGAGGACATACTTGCAGCCAGAAAAAGAAAACTGTTCAGGTCAAGTCATCTTAACATCATGTTATTAGACCTTCTGATGGTATTTACCAGAAGGAAATGGAATCTTTATCTACGGGATGCTTTTTTCAGGACCTGCTCTAGTTGCTTACACAATAGAAATCTGGAATTGATGGATTTATGGAGCAAAGTATGCTAGAAAATATTATATATCATGTAATAATTAGGTATAAAATGGATACGTTTTACGACCAATACAGTTGCTTTTATATAAATAATGCTTCACATGCATTGCTTTAGACCTTGTATGTTAAATCCCAATCCAATGTATCCAATAAAAGAAGACATAGGGAGATATGCTGATGGTTTTAGGCTGTTTTAGACATGCTCTTCCTTGGTCATGCGATTGTCAGGATCCATTGAATTTCTAGTTACCTTTCTCATTGGTCAGATCTCTCTGATCTTAATGAGTCTGGCCTGGTTTCTGGTTTTTTTGTTTTTTGTTTTTAATTTGAGGGACAGCAAATAATAACAACAACAGTAAATAAAATACCTGATAATAACTACTATGCAGATAATTAAAATGCTTTGAGTTTGAAGAAATTTAAAATGTGACCAATTTAGATCTTGTGGTCAGAGAAAGACTATCTGAGAAGACAGTGTTTTTAATATTGAACTGAAAGGTGAGTGATGCAACACTCCAGAAGAGCATTCCAGGCAGACTTGGCAAAAGAGCCAAAGATGAAAATGAGCTACATTAACGTAGAAAAAGTGAAGAAATTCCAGATGTCATGAGATTGAGTGGGAAAGGCAGAACATAAGTCCCGAAAGATGAAGAGATATCAAGTAATTCAGGACCCATGGCCGTAGGTGAAAATTTAACATTTATTTTAAGTCCCCAGTGAAACCACTGAAAAGTAACAAAATATATTTATATTACTGCTGTGGGAAGAATGAATCATAAAAGGCCTTGATTGGAAACAAAGAGAAATTACTATAATGGTACACACAAGAGAAGATAATGACTTTGAGCAGGAAGTTAGGAGTAGAATGGAAAAGAAGGGGAAGGATTCAAAATAAAGAGGTAGGGTCTAATGCAGTCATCTCAAATTGGTTTGTTTTGTGCCTAGAGAACATCTGGCAATGTATGGAGACCTTTTTTATTGTCACAACTGGATATGGAGATGGGCACAACTGGCATCTCAATGATGGGTGCCAGGAATGATGTTAGGCATCCTACAAAGCACAAGACAACCCCTGATACAAAGAATTATCCAGCCCAAAATTTCAGTAGTGCTGCAGTTGAGAAACCCTGGTCTAACCAAATTGTCGCTAGATTAGGTATGTAGGTGGGACAGAAAGGAGTGCCAAAGGTTGATTTCTAGATTTTTAGGTCTGAGACATTATTGATGTTCTTTTTCTTGTACACATTTTTTTCACTGATTTAATTTTCTTAAATGTTAGTAATTTAATGTTTATTTGTTTTGTGTAACTTGCTTGTTTTTGTTTTGTTTGTTAGAGATGGAGTCTTGCTCTGTCATCAGGCTGGAGTACAGTGCTGCAATCTTGGCTCACTGCAGCCTCCGCCTCCTGGGTTCAAGCAATTCTCGTGCCTCAGCTTCCCAAGTAGCTGGGATTACAGGCACGTGCCACCACACCAAGCTAATTTTTGTATTTTTAGTTGAGATAGTGTTTCATGATGTTTTCCATGCTGGTCTCCAACTCCTGACCTCGTGATCTGCCTGCCTTATCCTTCCAAAGTGCTGGAATTACAGGCGTGAGCCATCACACCTGGCCTGTTTTGTGTAAGTTTTATAAATTTTTGTGTACTCTTACATTTGACTCATTGGAACTTTTAATTTCTAACTTAATTGTATTATCGTTGTAAAGCATGGTCTAAATTAAAATATTAAGTATTTATAATTTATTGAAATTTTCTTTGTGAAATGCATCCTCACATACTCCTTGCCCATATACCCCTGCCCAATGATGTTTAATTGAAATGCTTAAATATCTGGAAAACAAAGAGAAGATAAAATAATCTTCTCTTGATTTTTTGTAAAATAATTAAAAAACAGAAAATACTTATTGTTTATGAGTATGTATAAAAAAGAAGCATTCCAATAAGTTCACTGTACTTAAATTTCCATAGTTTAATTATAAGCATATTTTCATTTCTAAGTTTTTGAAGTTTAAGAAATAGAAAAGTTGAGAAATCATATGTATATGGTTTGATGACTGCTTAAAAATTAAATTCCCCCATGCAATCACCACCTAGATCAAAAAGCAGAACATTGACAGCACTCTATAAGTCCCTTTAATGCACCCTTTTATTTATTGCTGCCTGAAGGGTAACCACTATTCCACTTTTAATGCCATATACTAAATTAGATTTTTCAAGAACATTTTATCCTCAGAACCATACAAATAAAGATTAGATCTTATTGATTCAACCGTATGTTTTGAGATACATTCATAATGTTGTTTGTCATTGTAGTTCGTTCACTTTCATTATTCTGCAGTATTCTAATAGATAAACAGTTGAAAATTTATTCCTACATTTTACCTATGGTAGTTGCCAATATTCTGCCTTTATTACTGAGGCTCTTGCTTATATTCCTGTACATGTCATTTGAACATGTATATGCATTTCTATTAGGCATATACTTAGAAGTTAAATGGCTGGTTATGGATATGCTCTCCTCTAGTAAACACTGCCAAATGATAGAATAAATTACCGTACAACCAGCAGTGTGTGGATTTTTAGTTGCTCCATATGTCTACCTTTTATCCTTTTTTCTTTTTTTCATTTTGGCAATTGTGAGTATGCAGCAGAATTGTAATGTGATTTGAATTTGCACTCACTTGATAAATAATAAAGTTGATTATCTTTTCATATGTTTATTGCCCATTTGGATATTCCCTTGTAAAGGCCTTTTTAAAGTGTCTTATTTAAACATACATATTTTTCAGTTTGTTTGTTTATCGCTCAGAGGTCTTTTATTTAGTTTTTTTTTTAATACCTATTATTCCATGATTCATAGAAAATAGGCTCCAGCAGCTCAGGCTTTGCACTGGTTCTCATAAAGCATGCTTCTTTGGGTGGAGCAGGCTGGCACTTCAGTTGAACTCACATGCCTTTCGCTTTTGCTTCCTTCTTTTACTGATCATTTTCCTTCCTGCATTTCAAAAAGTTATCTCGGCTGTTGGAGTGCTTCATATGCTCAATATGTACATTAATTATCTTGGCAATATTCTTGCTCTTAACTTGTTTCTTTATAACAATGCCAATAGCATGCTGGGTAACATTGTAGACTATTCCAATTTTGCCATGGTAACATTTGTGGGGCATTCCTTTTTGAACAGTATGCATTCCTTTAATGGCTGCAGCATCACCATTTTTACACGTTCACATGTATAGGGCCAAAGGAATACCACCATGTTTTCTAAAAACCCTAGAGAACCTATATTGAGTACTTCTCCTCCTCTTTCCCTTAGTGTTCATCACTTTGGTAGATTACTGGAAGAAGTTTCTAGCCGAAAGGCTAAATTTATAATGTGATAATGTTTTAAATATTACACAGTATTTTGTAACACATTTCTTCAGCAATAATTTCTGCTATATGTTCTTGTGTATTTTTAGTGATAACCTATGCAAATATAAAAATTTTTTCATAATTTTATATTTATATAAATATAGAGTTTTATATAAATATAGAGTTATAACAAAAGGAAAGTTTTTTATGACTTTATATGGATGCATATGAATGTAATATGTATGTAAAACATTTTTAAAAAGCAAATGGGAGGACTTGCACTTCTGGGAAGATAGAGCAGAAGTATTTGTTTCTGTTCCTCTAATTAAGTACAACTAAACCCCTTGGGCATTATATATAAAATAAATATGAGGATATTTGGAAAAATAGAGAGAAGAAGGCAAATTACACAGGTAACTTGGGTCACAAGCAATGACATGGAGGAAATTTTACCGGGGTTTTTTTTGTCTCATATACTCTAGACTGGGTACTGAAGAAACCAGAAAAAAGCAGAAATGCCAACAGAAGCAGACAAAAATGTCCCCAAGAAAAGCCTACTCTCTCTAGTTAGAGAACCTGGAATGGAGCAATTTAGCAAGATAGAAAACTTTTAGATAAGCACTGTACTCCAGCTAAACAGTGCAGAAAAATACATGTACCCAACAACTTAAAGTATAATAAATAAATAGAACAGCAGTGCTTACTAGCCAACAAAATCCACAGCATATCAGAAGGATAATCCACTATAATCAAGTGGGTTTCACACAAGGGAGGTGGGAATGGTTTAACACATACAAGTCAAAAAATGTCATACACCACATACATAGAATTAAAATGACAAATCTCATAATCATTTCAATAGATGCAGGAAGAGCATTTGATAAAATTTATCATCTCTTTATGATTAAAAACGTTAGCAAAATTGGCATATAAGTGACATACCTTAAAGTAATAAAAGTTGTCTATGACAAGCCCACAGCCAACATTATACTGAATGGGGGAAGGCTGAAGGCATTCCCCCTGAATACTGGCACAAGACAATGATGACCACTTTTACCACTTCTATTCAACATAGCACTGGAAGTCCTAGCCAAAGCAATTGGACATGAGAAAGAATAAAGGGAATTCAAATTAGTAAAGGGGAAGTCAAACAGTTGCTGTTTGTTGATGATATGATTATGTACCTAGAAAACCCTAAAAACTCATCCAGAAAGCTCCAAGAACTGATAAATGAATTCAGCAAAGTTTCAAAATACAAAATTAAGGAGGTGAAAGACTGCTACAACCAAAACTATAAAACTGCTGAAAGAAATCATAGGTGACATAAACAAACGGAAATTCATCCCATGCTCATGAATGAGTAGAATTAATATTGTGAAAATGACAATACTGCAAAAGCAATCTATAATTTCAATGCAATTCCCATCAAAATACCACCATCATTCTTCATATAACTAGAAAAAACAATCCTAAAATTCATATGTAATCAAAAGAGAGCCTGCATAGTCAAAGAAAGACTAAGAAAAATAACAAATGTTGAGACATCACATCACCTGACTTCAAATTACACTTCAAGGCCACAGTCAAGGAAACAGAATGGTATTGTTATAAAATAATTTCAAATAAGTTCTACTAGAGTCTTATAATATAATACATAACCATTCCAGGATTTAAAAGTATTCATTATGCTAAGAACCAAAAAATCTAAAATAAATTGGGAAAATACAATAAAAAAACATCAACAATAAGATGACACAAATATTAGAAATATGTGATAAGGATTTTATGGCAATCATAAAAATGTTTTAATCAATAAATAAAAAAATAGAAAGCCTCAGCAAAAAAAAACCCAGAAAATATTAAAAATATCAAATGGAAATTTTGAAACTAAAAATGTTATAACCAAAATAAAATATAAGTCGTTCAATAGCAGAATGGAAAGGACAGAGAATGAAATGGTGAACTTGGAGACCGAACAGTAGAAATTGCCCATTATGAACAACAGAGAAAAAGTAAACTGGGGGGAAAAAACCAGAGCCTCAGGATTATGTGGTACTATAATATAACAAAATATTAACCATTAGGGTAATCAGTGTCTAAAAGGGAAAGAAAAAAGATTGAGGTTAAAAATTTTTGAGGAAATAATGGCAGAATACTTTCCAAGTCTGACAAAACACACACACACACACACACACACACAGAGAGAGAGAGAGAGAGAGAGAGAGAGAGACTCACAATTTCAAGAATCTGATAGAATCTTAAATAAGATAGACTGAAAGAAATCCATGACAAAACACATCATAGTTAATGATCTGAAACTTAAAGAATATTTTAGAAAGCAGACAGAAAAATTGATGCATTACCTTTAAGGGAAAAACGATTCCAATGACAGTACATTTCTCATGAGGAATCAAAGATGGTTGAAAGGAAATGACACAGCCCAATTCAAGTACTGAAAAAGAATCTACCAACCTAGAATTTTATAGGCAGAAAAAATATCATTCAGAAATAAAAGGGAAATCAAAACATTTTAAGATGAATGAAAACCAAAATAATTTGATGTCAGTAGACTTACCCTAAAAGAATAGTTAAAGGGAGTTAATTAAACAGAAATTGGATGATACTAGGAGAAAATATAAAACATAAATTTTTTTTAAATGACAAAAGAAAATTATGGAAAATAAAATAGATTTTCTCTTCTTGATTTACGTTTGATGGTTAAAGCAAAACATATAACACTAAGATGGTTCTCAATATATGTAGAGGGAATATTTTAGATAAGTATATTATATGTTTAGAAGGAGTGTAATGGACAATAGGGATTCTATACTTCACTTCAACAGGTAAAATGTCAACATCAGTAGATTTTAATTCGTTATATAAGTATATAATGTTATACCTAGAGCAACCACTAAAGATACTATACAAAAATATATGCTCAAAAACACTATAGATCAATCAAAATACAACTCTACAAAATGTTCATGTAACCCACAGGAAGGCAAGAAAAAATAAAACACAGGAACAAACAACAGTGAGAGTGAACAACAGTGAGAAAACAAAAAATAAAGTTACAGACTTAAGCAGAATTACATGCATACATACATACATACTTACCTACATTAAGTATTAATGGTACAAATACAATTAAATGACAGATTGGAAGACTGAACAAAAACCAACCAATCAACCAAAATAAATATAACCCAACAATACGTTGTCAAAAGGAAACTACAGCCATATTAAGGAGCCAAAAAATAGCAAGAAATGGCAGTCAGCTTCTGAGAGTGAAGCACTGAATTTCTCCAACAACCTGAATGAGCCTTGAAGAACATCTTTACCCAATCAAACCTCAGATGAGACTGCAGCCCCAGCCAACCTTTTGATTGCAGTCTTGTAAAATTCTAATCAGAGAACTAAGCTAAGCTGGGCCTGGACTCCTGAATCTCAAAAACTGTGATAAAACAAATGTGTGTTGCTAAGCTTCTAAGCTTATGTTAATATTGCTATGTAGCAATAGATACATAATATACTATCTTACCTACAGCATGGCCTCAGGGAGACATTCCAAGGGCATGAAAGTGATGAAAGCTACATAATCTCTTAAGGTGTGGACTCAGAAATCAAATAACTTCCTCCAATTAGTCAAAGCAAGTCAGAATGCCAGCTTACATGCAAGGAGTGAGGAAATAAATTGCAGCTCTTAATGAAAGAAACAGAAAATTACAACTCAGAGGACAGTGGGAGGAACCATTTTGAACATCTTTAAAAACTAACTACCACAGTCTTCTCTGTAATCTCAGTAATTCATCATGAAAAATAAACTCCTTCTCCCCTCTCAAGACAAGTCTTGCCAGAAATGGCTTCAGGCTCAAAGTCCATCCTTGAGATTCATATTAGACTCCTCAAGTACTATCATTTAAAAAAAATGTTAAAACTAGGATTTCTGTTTTGTTTTATTCCATTTCTGTAGTTTAAAAATAGTGCAAAAGGAAATGTTCCCTGTTGACATAACTAGTTAAATACAATCAAAATGACAAAACATAGATGAGAGCCCACCCCTAAGTGTAGAAAAAAGTTACTTATTTCATCTTTATTCTTTCTCTTTACTCTCCAAAACTCTCAATTGCAATTTACTTTGTCTTAAACTTTTCTTCTCCCTGTATAACAGATTTTCCTTTCAATGTATAATACCCATTCACTCTCCTACTTGTCCTTTAGCCAATAAGAGTTTTTAATCCATCTTTCTTAAAAGTGGCAACAGTGAAGTTAGCAGCAAGAAAATGTAACAGGAGCATATCAGAGCAGAAAGGAATTATAGGTCACCATTCTCATTCGGGAGTATGAATTAACAAAGCATAGATTATTGAAGTCTTTGTTGATATTGTTTTTCCTTGTTTCTTTCTCCTTTTCTTTAAGTGATATAACTAATGTTTTAGGCAGTGGAATTTGTATATGTTTTAAATGATCGGCAGGCCTTCCTTACTAAGATATGCCTCCTTTCCACTTGCTAGCTCCCATTCTCACCCACTGATTTTTCCAATTGGGGATAAAGGAAAAAAACTGAAGATTAAGGTTAAATAAGTCTGCTAAGTTACTCTAAAGCAGGGGTTGGCAAACTTTTTCTGTAAAGAGCCAGACAGTAAATATTTTAGACTTCGTGGGCCAAATGTTGTCAGCTGCAGTTACATAACTCTACCACTGCAGCATGAAAGCAGCCATGAATAATATGGAAACAAACGGGTGGGCTGTTTTATAGAAATCGTACGCAGGCTAGAATTGATCTGCACACTGTAGTTTACATACCCCTGACTTACAGCTGCACTGTCCTCTACAAGTATAATGTGATCCTGCAAATCTAACTTTATATTTTACAGTGACTTCATTTAAAAACTAAACAGAAACAGGTAAAATTAATTTTGAGACTATGTTTTTTTAACTCACTATATCTAAAATATTAACTTTTCAACATGTAATCAATTTATAAAATTGTTATATTATAGTAATTTTCCTCTAAAAGTACTATCTTTTACATGCTTTAAAAATATTTTAAACAATCTCTTTTTAAAAAACTTTATATTTGTTTTTCTTTCTTTTTTACTAACTTCAAAATTTAGTACTAATTTTATGCTTACATCTCAATTTGGATCACCCACACTTCACATCCTTAATTACCACATGTGTCTGTTGGCTACCTTGTTGAACAGAACAACCTTACGGTATTAATAAAGTGAAAACAAGGTAAAATATAACCCAAAACCTATGTCATCTTCTTTTGCTAGTTTAATTTCTTCTACACCTAAATTAGAAGGTTTAAGTAAATACTTTGGCTTTCAACAATAATGTGTTTTTTTTTTTCAAAAGCATCGTCACTGATCTACAAGGGCATATATAGAGAGAATATATTAGTTAAATGATTGTCTCAACTTACTGGTTAGGTATTTTAATTAGATATCCAAGTTACATGGTCACAAAACATAATCTGGATTTCTTGTTGAACATATAGATTTATTCTAGAGATTATACTTTATAGAGCTAAATTTTGGCCTAAAGTTTTATAATGAATAAGTATTTCATGTTTTTCCTGGAACCTAGACTAGTTTATACAAAGTTATCTAGTGAAGATAATATGGATATGTATATAAACTAATTCATGTAATAACTTGGAAACAAAAACTATTCTTTTAACACTAACACAAACAAAAATGAATAAGAAAAAAGTAGCCCCTGGGAATAGAAGTAGATTTTAGAAACTTTCATCATTTCTCACTCAACAAGCAATTCTCACTTATTTTCCATTTTATCTAATTTATTTTCTCATTTCTTTTTTCTTGGTTTTATTTTTCCTTTCATCTTTCCATTATTTCTTACAAGCTGAACTCTTTTCTTTATATGATCTTCTCACCATCCTCAGGATTTTATTCTCAACTTTTACTGCCACCATATCTTATTAATAGATTCAGTCTCTCTCTTTTATCCTTACTCCTATTTCCACACATGGTTCTTGTTCTCTTAGTGCCACTGTATTCCTTATAACATCCCTCCATTTATCCCCAACAATGTGCATGACATAAATCATCACTTCAATAGCCACTTTCAGTTTATCCAGTTCAAAATTCTTCAATAAAACTGACTGAAATAGACCATGAGATCTCATCAATTTGCCATAGGCTGTTAAAAATGAAGCAGACCTTAAAAATATTTCCTGCCCTTACAGATCCCTGATACAGTGCAAATAAATTTTCACTTATGTGATACAGTCCAAAATGTTTTCAGTGGATGGGTGACTTGCTGTTTTTTATATCCCTCTTCAGCAGTTTTAGTGATTTGGTGCAATACAAAGCCAAGTGACAAATGCAAAACACCATGGACATTTTAACTGAAAAGCAGAAAGGGACAGCGGTAGAGAAAGAGATAAAAGTAAAGATACAGAGACAAGACCTGTGAGAGGCAAAGAGGAACAGAGACATGAACAAGGAAGCAGATAAAGGGAAATGAGAGAAAAGATAGGTAAAGAAAAAGAGAAAAAACCTGAGAGAAAATACATTAAAATAATATGATTATCTTTGGATGACATGAGTATAAGATAATTTCATATTCTGGCCTTCATGTTTTGTGTTTTCCACAAATAAGTCTCCACTACTTTTATAACTAGTTTAGATACAGTTCTGTAGACAATTTTGTGCTACAATCAGAAAAATCATATGTAATTTAAAATATAATTTAAGACAAAATAGTTTTACCCATTCTTATGTAAAAATATGACATTTATTGACATTCTTGGTCTGAATATATAGGATTTGGAATCAAGTGTTTCAATACAAATACAAGCTTTAATCTCAAACCTACTTCAATGAAGTCATAATTAAGCTTTTGCAATTGAATCTGGGCTCTCAAATTTCTAAAAGGTCTTATTTTCTAAAATGTTACTTTTCAAGTCATTTCTCTAATAAGTGAAGTTATAAGAGGCTCTAGGTGGCTCACGCCTGTAGCCTGTAATCCTAGCACTTAGGGAGGCCAAGGCGGGCGGATCACGAAGTCAGGAGGTCGAGACCATCCTAGCCCACATAGTGAAACTCCATCTCTACTAAAAACACAAAAATTAGCTGGGTGTGGTGGCATGTGCCTGTAGTCCCAGCTACTAGGGAGGCTGAGGCAGGAGAATCGCGTGAACCCAGGAGGCGGAGGTTGCAGTGAGCCCAGACAAGGCCACTACACTCCAGCCTGATGACAGAGTGAGACTCTGTCTCGAAAAAAAAGAGGCTCTAAATCTTGCCAGTGATGATTAAAATCAAACTTTAAATCTATTCTTCTGGAAAACTCTGAATTATTATTAAAAGAAAAACAAACTAGAAATTATTCTTGAAGTGAATTAACATTAACAGAAGGTTAATACTGAACTGCGTGAGGAATATATGAACTCTCAATGTTGTATTCTAGTCACATTTTACTTCCAACATGCTCCCACTGGCTTTCCTGACTTCTCAGGCAGTCTTTTTCAGGGCTGTCCTCTTCTAAACAACTGAATTTCCTACATCAACCATGAACTATTTAGTCATTTGATAAATATTTTGTTAGCTTTTCTGTATACCCAGAATTGTTCTAAAAACTTACTATGAAAAAATAACATAAAAATGTCTGCCTTTAAGACATGGTATAATAATACCTACGATTTAGTGTGATAAAGCCTTTAGCAAAGATAGGGATGGAAGCCTATATCCAGTATCACCATGAATACAGAGGAAAATTAATAAATAGTAGGTGTCCAAAAAATACATATGCATCAAATTAATAAGTTGTGGAGTATGTGATCAACATATTTAGAATGTATGCAGAATTAATTTTACCTGTTTTTCACAAATTAAAATGAAATGTTGGCATGAACTAATTCCTTTGGAAATAACCTTATAATGCTATATGCATAAATAATTTTGGGGAGATTATTTGAAGAAAAGGGAGAAGAATGTTGATGGGAAAATAATTTACCAACAAGCAATCTGTAGAACCAATACAAGTTTAGTATATCTTTTGAAGATTATGTTAGAATTTTTTCTTTTAGAATTTTTTCTGTTCTTTATATGGGTTTCATTATAAATCCACTTTATTAAAATGTTATTGAAATCTTATTCTTTTCAATATTTGCTTTTTCCTTCATATTTGAAGACATTGTAACTTGAAATAAAAGATTAAAAAATAGAACAAGTAAAAAAGTGATTTTTGAGACATAACTTAAAATTCCAGAACAAAAATGAACTCACATTTCAAATGAAGCAATTTTAGCATGCAGCAATTTGTATAGGTGTATGTCACCTTCCTTTAAAAGGCCATTTGTATCAAAGGAAGATAAGCAAAAAGTGAGAGGGCTTCAGACAGTAGTTTTCAGAATGGAAGAATTAGTAAGAGGAAGCAGCTTCTTTCACCATTCCAATTCTTTTTAAGCTAGACACTTGTAGGAACCTAACTATAATTTATACTTGGAACCTTACAAGACACTAAAATGGCCGGCTTTTATCTTTTATTTTCTATAATTTGGTGTTGAGTAGACTCAGCCATTAAATTATAAGAATCATTTATGAAAATGAATACCATATAAAAGTAATGAGTAATGATACAAACGCACAAAAAGTCATACTGATTAATAGCATTTTATTATAATCTTCTAAATATATAATATTGGTTTATTATAATTTGCCTTGAAGACTATTCTAGAACATTTGGTTTTCTGAGCTAAAACGATTTTTCTAACAAGAACAAAAGAGTAGTAAAAGTATGCAATCAATTCCTCTGCCCCACACCCCACAAGAAGAAAGAAAGACTAAACAGAAATAATTTGTGTTTGACATTAGCTGCTTAATGCAATCAGCAATCTCAAGTTTTAGAAAATAGTGTTTGATTACAAACAAGTACAATATGGTGTTGTTTTATTACCAAGAGGTATGTTCCTATGTTGCATTACAAAATCATTGCCCATTGGTTAAACAAGTGTTTAAATGAGAGTCTTTGGAACCACATATTGGCTTTAAATCCTAGTTTTGACATTTATAGCTGGGTATTTGTGGAAAAGTTATTTAAACTCCATATTTTAATTTCTTCATCAGCAAAACTCAAAAACACTCTTGTGCTTACCTAATAGTACACATTGCACAACGTCAGTAAGTGTGCCATCACTGATAAACAGCTATAATGGGCTTACCAACGGGGGGGACAAAGTCCTATGAGACACTGGTTATAATTTCCCAGTCTTCAGTTATTTCCCAGGTAAGAAAATGAGACATTTAAGAAACATACCAGCTACACAGTTACAATCTGGAAGACGAGGGTTCTAATTCAGATCTTCCATTTGTAAGTGTGCCATCCTAAACCACATCCTGGTTTATATCCTGACTGGCGTCTTTCTCCAGCTTGCTCTCCTTATTCCTTAACCCCACTCCATCATCTTCATCATCACTATTGACTTCATCATCACCGTCATCATGATTACCACTCGAGCCAGGTGTTACTGATTTCTAACTATGTGCCACTCAAAGTGCTTGTTATTTTACAATAATTATCCAGGTATTTCTCATAATACCTCTAGAAATGTGGTGTCATTGCCGACGCTTGAGACACTGAAGCTATAAAGCATTTAGGCAATTTTTTCAAAGACTTTGAGCTACTGAGTGATAAAACTTGGAGTTAGAACTGTGTTTTGTAATGCCAAAACCCAGGAGTTTTTAAAAAGTAGCTTTATTGAAATATAATTCACATACCATAAAATTCACCTATTAAATCATTCAAGTGTTTTTGGTTTATTATATTACTAATTTTGAAATTTTTATAAAATACATATAGTATAAAATTTGCCACTTTAATCATCTTCAAGTGTACAACTCATTTATAATATTCACAAAGTTGTACAACTATCACTACTCTTTATTTCTAAAACATTTTTATCACCCCAAACAGCAACTCTGTAAACATAAAGTGTAACCCCCCATCACATGCCCTTTATCATGTTGACAAAGTTTCCTCTATTCCTAGTTTTCTGAAAGGTATTTTTTTTCCATGAAAGGGTGTTGGATTTTTGTCAAATGTCTTTTCTGTTTCTAAATGTTATTTTATTGCCTTTTTATTTTATCTTGTGTTTTTAAAAATAATGTTGACTTTATTTTAGATTCAGGGGGTACATGTACTATTTTGTTACAAGGGTATATTATGTGATGCAGCAGTTTGGGTTACAACTGACCAATCACTCAGTTAGTGAATGTGATACTTGATAGTTTTTCAACTGCATTGACTGAGCTGATTGTTTTCTCCCCTCAGTGTTATTAATGTGACGCATTGCATTGATTAATGTTCTTATATTGGTCTTCCTTGCATTCCTGGCATAAATCATCTTGATTATGGTGTACAATCCTTTTAATATACTGTAGGATTCAGTGTGCTAGTATATTGTTAGTGGGTTTTGCATTTATACTTATAAAGAACATTGATTTATAATCTTGTTATGTTTCAATCTGGTTTTGATGTCAGTGCTAGATAGTAAAGTCCTCAAAAAAGTTTTCAAAAACCCACCACCTTGATAAGAGTACGTCAAAAGCACACAGGAATCAGTTGAAAGTGTTCCAAGTGGTTACAGCCAAAATAAATTGAGCAAGGAGGTAAAGCACTGGATTATAACCCAAAGTATAAACTAAATATTCATAAGTCCACACTTATGGACAACAGGCAACTTTCTGTACTATCTTTTCAATTTTTCTTTAAATCTAAAACTGTTCTAAAATACTACATCTACTTAAAACAAAACAAAGAATATGATGGTAGGGCAATAAGACTGGACTACAAAGATATATAAAAAATATAAGACATATACCTAAAGAGAACTCTACATGTGACTATTTTCACATGTAAACCAATGTTTGGAGTTGATAAGTAGTTGAATTTCTAATTCTGTAAGGCCTAAAACTTTGGTTTACTTTCTAATTTTATAGCATATTTAATTATTGAGCTTATCTCTTAATTGTAACATGCTAAATGCAAGACAAGTTATCAGTCTTCCCTATTAGTTTTATCTTTTCTAATCTCTTTACTAGAGTAGTGGTTTGATTTTTATCCAGAGGCAGTTTCGCTCCATGGAAGATGGTTGGCAGTTTCTGGGGACACTTTTGGCTTTCACAACTGTGGGAGCCTACTAATACTTAGTGAGTAGAAGTCGGGTTTGCTGCTAAACATCCTACAATAAATGCCAATTTCTAACAACAAAGAATTCTCTGGCCCCATATGACAATAGTGCTGAGAATATTGAGAAACCCTGCACTGGATTTGTAAGTCTGTATTCTCAACTACCTGAGAAAATATTTTGCCATTATACAAGATAGATAAATCACCAATTTTCCAGTCTCTATTTTACCAAATAGACAACTGTCACATCAAGGATTTTGTTAGTGCTGCACTTTAATTTTGGAACCAATTTTTGTTTGCTTTAAATTTTTTATTTCCATAGGTTTTTGGGGAACAGGTGGTATTTGGTTACATGAGTAAGTTCTTTAGTGGTGATTAGTGAGATTTTGATGCACCTATCACCCGAGCCGTATACACTGAACCCAATTTATAGTCTTCTATCCCTCACCTCCTTCCCATCCTTTCCCTCTGAGTCCTCAAAGTTCATTGTATCATTCTTATGCCTTTGCATCCCCATAGATTAGCTCCCATTCTATATGAGCCTGTGAGTACTAGTATATGTTTAAATAATAAGGAGCCATAAAATAATTTTTAAAACTTTGTTTTCCAGTCATATTACATGTCCATTTTAATATGGATAGGAGACGCTCCTCCTCAACACAGGACAAAGCTACTAAATGATCATGATGACAGGAAGGAAAAAGAAAGCTGAAGGTCTTACACCAGCTGCATAATATTACAGACCAAAGCTACCTTCTTCTACAGTTTGTGACAAGAACTAACCCTGTGGTGGCCACAAAACTATGAGAAGAGAAAGGAAGCATAACTATGCAATGTTTCTGGAAGCAAATAATAATCACATGGGATTGAACATATACCATTTTACATCATTTTTTGAGTTTTAACAATATTTTGTTCTATAATTGTATATGATATTTTACCTATTTCACAATATTATCACATAGTCTTCATAATCAGTGTTTTTAGTGTCATAATATTCGATGGAATAGACTAACACCACCTCAAAAGCTATTCTCTAGTTGAGGTGTTTAGACTTTTTTCTGTTTTTCGTTGGCTTACATGTTGCTTACATCAGTCAGAATCAGTGTTATGCTTCAGTAACAATATCCTAATGTCAGTAAGTTAAGGTAACAAAAATATATTTCTTCTTCATACTGTGTACATTATCAACATGGTTAGGCTGTGGACTCTGCTCCACATCCTTCTCCCTCTGGGATTCAGGTTGATTGAGCAAAATATGTCTGCAATGTTGCTGATTGTCATGGAAAAATGAGAGGTAAAAGAAACTCTGAAAGATTTAATGGCAGTAATGAAAATCTCAAAACAATAAATGATATGACATACATCATTTATATTTATAACTCATTGGTCAGATTTAATTACTTGATACTATGCAAACAAAGAGGACTGGAAAACACACTCTTACCATGTACTTAGAATATTACAGTGCTTTTTGATGTGCTGTTGGATTCGGCTTGTCATTATTTTGTTGAAGATTTTTGCATCAATGTTCATCATGGATATTGGCCTGAAATTTGTTTTTTTTTTTTTTTTTAAGTTGCAACTCTGTCAGGTTTTGGTATCAGGATGATGTCGGTCTCATAAAATGAGTTACCGAGGATTCCCTCTTTTTGTATTGTTTAGAAGAGTTTCAGAAGTAATAGTACCAGCTCTTCTTTGTACCTCTGGTAGAATTTGGCTGTGAACCCGTCTGGTCCTGGACTTTTTTTTTGGTTGATAGGCTATTAATTGCTTCCTCAACTTCAGACCTTGTTATTGGTCTATTCAGGAATTCAACTTCTTCCTGGTTTAGTCATGGGAAGGTGTAACTGTCTAGGAATGTATTCATTTCTTTTAGATTTACTGGTTTATTTGCATAGAGGTGTTTGTCATAATCTCTGATGATAGGTTGTATTTGTGTGGGATCTGTGGTAATATCCCCTTTATCATTTTTTATTGCATCTATTTGAATCTTCTCTCTTTTCTTTTTTATTAGTCTGGCTAGCAGTCTATCTATTTTGTTGATCTTTTCAAAAATCCAGCTCTTGGATTCATTGATATTTTGAAGGATTTTTTGTATCTCCATCTCCTTAAGTTCTGCTTTGATCTTAGTTATTTCTTGCCTTCTGCTAGCTTTTGAATTTGTTTGATCTTGTTCCTCTAGTTCTTTTTATTGCGACATTAGGTTGTCAATTTTATATCTTTCCTTGCTTTTCTGGTGTGCATTTAGTGCTATAAATTTCCCTCTAGACACTATTTTAAATGTGTCCCAGAGATTCTGGTATGTTGTGTCTTTGTTCTCATTGGTTTCAAAGAATATCTTTACTTCTGCCTTCATTTCATTATTTATCCAGCAGTCATTCAGGAGCATGTCATTTAGTGTCCACATAGTTGTGTGGTTTTGAGTGAGTTTCTTAATCCTGAGTTCTAATTTAATTGCCCTTTGGTCTGAGAGACTGTTTTTTTGTGATTTCTGTTCTTTTGCATTTGCTGAGGAGTGTTTTACTTCCAATTATGTGGTCAACTTTAGAATAAGTCTAATGTGGTGATGGGAAGAATGTATATTCTATGGTTTTAGGGTGGAGAATTCTGTAGATGTCTGTTAGGTCCACTTGGTCCAGATCTGAGTACAAGTCCTGGATATCCTTGTTAATTTTCTGTCTTGTTGATCTGTCTAGTATTGATAGTGGGGTGTTAAGGTCTCCCACTATTATTGTGTGAGAGTCTAAGTCTATTTGTAGGTCATTAAGAACTTGCTTTATGTATCTGGGTGCTCATGTGTTGGGTGTGTATATATTTAGGATAGTTAGCTCTTCTTGTTACATTAATCCCTCTACCATTATGTAATGCCCTTCTTTGTCTCTTTGGTCTTTGTTGATTTAAAGTCTGTTTTATTAGAGACAAGGATTGCAAATCCTGCTTTATTTTTCCTCTCCACTTGCTTGGTAAATCTTCCTCCATCCCTTTATTTTGAGCCTATGTGTGTCTTTGCATGTGAGACAGATTTCCTGAATACAGCACACCAATGAGTCTTGACTTTTTATCCAATTTGCCAGTCTGTGTCTTTTGATTGGAGCATTAGCCCATTTATATTTAAGGTTAATATTGTTATGTGTGAATTTGATCCTGCCATTTTGATGCTAGCTGGTTGTTTTGCCCGTTAGTTGATGCAGTTTCTTCATACTATCATGGTCTTTACAGTTTGGTATGTTTTGGCAGTGGCTTGTATTCGTTGTTCCTTTCCATGTTCAGTGCTTCCTTCAGGAAGGCCTGTAGGGCAGGCCTGGTGGTGACAAAATCTCTCAGCAGTTGCTTGTCCAAAAAGGACTTTATTTCTCCTTTACTTATGAAGCTTAGTTTGGCTGCATATGAAATTCTGGGTTGAAAATTTTTTCTTTTAGGATTTTGAATATTGGCCCCCACTCTCTTCTGGCTTGTAGGGTTTCTGATGAGAGATACGCTGTGAGTCTGATGGGCTTCCCTTTGTGAAAGGGAACCTTTCTCTCTGGCTGCCCTTAGGATTTTTTCCTTCATTTCAACCCTGGTGAATCTGACAATTATGTGCCTTAGGGTTGCTCTTCTTGAGGAATACCTTTGTGGTGTTCTCTGTATTTCCTATACTGGAATGTTGGCCTGCCTTGCTAGGTTGGGAAAACTTCTCCAGGATAATATCCTGAAGCATGTTTTCCAGCTTGGTTTTGTTCTCCCCATCACTTTCAGGTACACCCATCAAATGCATCCATCATGATCAGCTCGGCTTCCTCCCAGCTTCAGCATCTGCAAATCTATAAATGTAATCCACCACATAAACAGAAACAAAGACAAACACCACATGATTATTTCAATAGATGCTGAGAAGGCCTTCAACAAAATTCAACAACCCTTTATGCTAAAAGCTCTCAATAAACTAGGTCTCAATGGAACATATCCCAAAATAATAAGAGCTATTTATGACAAACCCACAGCCAATATCATACTGAATGGGCAGAAACTGGAAGCATTCCCTTTGAAAACTGGCACAAGACAAGGATGCCCTCTCTCACCATTCCTATTCAAGATAGTATGGAAATTCTGGCCAGGGCCATCAGGCAAGAGAAACAAATAAAGGGTATTCAAATAGGAAGCAAGGACATCGAATTGTCCCTATTTGCAGATGACTTGATTGTATATTTAGAAGGCCCCATTGTCTCAGCTCAAAATCTCCTTAAGCTGATAAGCAAGTTCAGCAAAGTTTTAGGATATAAAATCAATGTGCAAAAATCACAAGCATTCCTATACACCAATAACAGACAAACAGAGAGCCAAATAGTGAGTGAACTTCCATTCACAATTGCTACAAGGAGAAAAAAATACCTAGGAATATAACTAACATGGGATGTGAAGGACCTCTTCAAAGAGAACTACAAACCACTGCTCAAGGAAATAAGAGAGGACACAAACAGATGGAAAAACATTCCATGCTCACTGTTAGGAATAATCAATATTGTGAAAATGGCCATACTGCCCAAAGTAGTTTATAGATTCAATGCTATCCCCATGAAGCTTAAAACAGCATGGTATGGGTACCAAAACAGAGATACCATGGTATGGGTATTGTACTTAAAACAGCATGGTATGGGTACCAAAACAGAGATATAGACCAATGGAACAGAACAGAGGCCTCAGAAAGAATGCCACACAACTACAACCACCTGATCTTTGACAAACCAGACAAGAACAAGCAATGGGGAAAGGATTCCCTATTCAACAAATGGTGCTGGGAAAACGGGCTAGCCATATGCGGAAAGCTGAAACCTGATCCCTTCCTTACACCTTATAAAAAAATTAACCGAGATGGATGAAATATTTAATCAAGAGACCCAATACCATAAAAACTCTGGAAGAAAACCTAGGCAATACCACTCAGGACATAGGCATGGGCAACAATTCATGACTAAAACAGCAAAAGCAATGGCAACAAAAGCCAAAATAGACAAATGGGATCTAATTAAACTAAAGAGCTTCTGCACAGCAAAAGAAACTATCAATAGAGTGAACTGGCAACCAACAGAATGGAAAAAAATTTTGCAGTCTACCTATCTGACAAAGGGCTAATATCCAGAATCTATGAACAACTTAAACAAATATATAAGAAAAAAACAACCTCATCAAAAAGTGGGCAAAGGATATGAACAGACACTTTTCAAAAGAAGACATTTATGCAGCCCACAAATGTATGAAAAAGTGCTCATTATCACTGGTCATTAGAGAAATACAAATCAAAAACCACATTGAGATACCATCTCATGACAGTTAGAATGGTGATCATTAAAAAAAACAGTAGACAACAGATGCTGGAGAGATGTGGAGAAATAGGAACACTTTTATACTGTTGGTTGGAGTGTAAAATTAATTCAACAATATGGAAGACAGTGTGGCGATTCCTTAATGATCTAGAAATAGAAATACCATTTAACCCAGCAATCCCATTATTGGGTATATACCCAAAGGATTATAAATCATTCTATTATAAAGATACATGCACATGTATGTTTATTGCTGCACTGCTCACAATAGCAAAGACTTAGAACCAACTCAAATGCCCATCAATGATAGACTGGATAAAGAAAATGTGGGACATATACACCATGGAATATTGTGTAGCCGTAAACAAGAATGAGTTCATGTCCTTTGCAGGGACATGGATGAAACTGGAAACCATCATTCTCAGCAAACTGACACAAGAACAGAAAAACAAACACTTATGTTCTCACTCATAAGTGGGTATTGAACAATGAGAACACATGGACACAGGGAGGGGGAATATCACACACTGGGGCCTAGAGGGTGGGGGACTAGGGAAGCATAGCAGGGGTTAGGGGCATTGGGGAGGGATAGCATTAGGAGAAATACCTAATGTAGATGATGGGGCAGTAGATGCAGCAAACCACCATGACACATGTATACCTACGTGACAAACCTGCACAATCTGCACATGTACCCCAGAACTTAAAGTATAATAAATAAATTTTAAAAACAAAAAAGAATATTACAATGCTGAGACTTTAAAGACTACAAAACTTCACTGCAGCCCATTTCATCACAAGCCAGGATGCCTAGGAGGAAAAAAGCGGTTTTTGAGCCAGACCCAAGGACTTGCTACTTTGCACAATTTCAGCATTTGATCCCCTGCATTCCAGCTCCTCCAGCCTTGGCTAAAGTGGCGAAAGTACAGCTTGGACCTTGGCTTCAGAGGGTGCAAGCTCCAAGTCCTGGCATCTTCCACGTGGTGTTGAGCCTGCAGGTGACTAAAAGTCAATCATCAAGGTCTAGGAACCTCTGCCTAGATTTCAGAGAATGTATGGAGACACTCAAAAGTCCAGACAGAAGTTTTCTGAAGGGATGGGGCTCTTATGGAGAACCTCTGCTAGGGCAATGCAGAAAAAAATGTGGGGTTGGAGCTCCCACAGAGAATCCCCACTGGGGCACTGCCTAGTGGAGCTGTGAGAAGAGGGCCACTGTTCCCCAGACCTCAGAATGGTAGATCCACTGATGACAGCTTTCACTGTGCACCTGGAAATGCCACAGAAAACACCAGCCTGTGAAAGCAGCCAGGAGGGGAGCTTTACCCTACAAAACCAAGGGGATGGAGCTGCCCAAGACCATGGGAGCCTCTTGCATCAGCATGACCTGGATGTGAGACGTGAAGTCAAAGAGATTGTTTTCGAACATTAGGGTTTAGTGACTGGCCTATTGGATTTCAGACTTGCATGGGGCCTATACCCCATTTGTTTTAGCCAACTGCTTCCATTTGGAATGGGTGTATTTACTCAATGCCTGTATCCTCACTGTATCTATAAAGTAACTGTTTGCTTTTGGTTTTTACAGGCTCATAGGCAGAAGGGATTTGAGTTGTCTCAGAGGAGACTTTGGACATGGACTTTTTGGTTTATGCTGGAATGAGTTAAGACTTTAGGCAACTGTTGGAAGGGCATGATTGTCTTTTGAAATGTGAGGACATGAGATCTGGTAGGGGACAGGGGCTGAATAATGTGTTTTTGTTCTGTGGCCTCACCCAAATCTCACCTTGAATTGCATTTCCCATAATCCCCATGTGTCATGGAAGAGACCCAGTGGGAAGTAACTTAATCATGGGGGCAGTGAGTGAGTGAGTGAGTTCTCACAAGATCTGATGGTTTTATAAGGGGCTTTCCCCGCTTTGCTTGGCATTTCTCCTTCTTGCCATCATGTGAAGAATGATTTCCCTTCCACCATGATTCTGTTTTTCCAGCCATGCTGTCAATTAAACCTATTTCCTTTATAAATTACCCAGTTTCGGGTATGTCTGTATTGGCAGTATGAGAATGGACTAACACAGTTGTCTGTCTCTCACATACTCAACAAACAATGAGGAGACAGGCACAAGACAGCCACCATGGACATTCTTACTCAAAGGGTGGGAACATAGATAGCACACAATGGCTATTGGTACATAGCAATTCTGAAGTTTATCCAAGCAAACTTTGGAAGCTTCTTGATTGGAATTACTGACTGGAAACTATTCTCCACATCTTTTTCATCTGTCCATAAGTTTCTTGCTTCTATCCTCCAAGTGATCTTTTCTATTTCATGAAAGGTAGCACATGTTTTCAGCTGAGTTTTTCATAATCTAATTGCTCCTTATAAAAGTGTGAAGGTCCGAAGTCATTTTTTTTTTCATTTTATACTGTCTCTGTCCCTTGCAATCCAAGATAGCAGTGTTTCCACTGATATAATTTTACTTAAAAATGTGTGAATCTTCTGTAAAAGTTACTATAATCCACTCTGTTGTATAAAAGGCACACACAAATATCTTGGAAATAAATTATTTTCTTCTTTGAACTTCTGCTGATATAGCTGAGAGATGATGCCATTAATCTACCTCAAATTACTATGGTATGACTGACAGAATCTGCTAAGAATGCTGTCAATTTCTTAACAGGACCTTTTATATGACTGATGTTTTAATGTATAATTTTACAACTATATGTTTGGCTTCATCTGTAGACAGTGCTTTCCTAAAAGTGCCTGCCCTAGATTGAATTTTTGCTTGGATACTATTTTTTAATTCTAGTTTTATTGACCATTTTCAAAAGCTTGTAATCTTCAAAAGATGACTACTTTTTGTTCAGTCATCTTTCCTTTAGTGTCTTCATTTTCTCACATTTTCCTATAATCAGCAAGAAGAAATCACATGACACTGTCAACACTCCAGTTGGAAATATCCTTAACTAGATCACCTACTTTATTAAGCACATTTTCCACCTTGTAAATTATTATAGGCAACTATATTTGATAAACTTTCTGTAACTATACCACACGGATGTTCTTTATTTCAATGTCTATTATAATATTTCACATTTTCCTTTAAGTCCCCACCAGCAGCTTCCTCGGAGTTCAGCCTTCTGTGAATAGTGTGTTCAAACCACATAACATTTTAATTAACACTCTTCTTTAAATCCTTACAGCTTTTCCCAATTCCACTGATTATCTGGTTGCAAATAATTCCCACATTTTAGGTTTTTATTATGACAGCACTCTGCTTGTGGTATCAAAATTTTTTTTTTATTATTTGTTGGTGTGTAACAAATTACCTCCAAATTCAGCAAATGGAAACAATAAATATTTTTTATGTCACATAATGTCTGAAGTGCAAATATCGAGGAGCAGCTTTCATGAGTTGCTCTGGCTCTTTGTCTCTCATGAAGCTGTGGTTAAGCTGTCAGCCATAAATATGGTCTCTGAAGATAAGACTGGGACTGTAGGACCCAATATAAGCACCCTCACATGTGTCTTGGCAGGAAGTTTTTTTCCCTCACTCTGTGGGTTATCCCATAAGACTGCTCATGACCTGGCTTCATCTAGATAAGCAGAGAAAGAGAGAAAGAAAGACACTGGGAGGAAAGTAATATCTTTCATGATTTGATCTTATAAGCGACATACCACTACTCCTGTGTTTTGTGGGTCACACAGAATATCCCTGGTATGATTTGAGCAGGGGTTACACAAGGATGTATAAGGCCAATAGGTGGAATTATTCAGGGTCATATTTGAGGGCTAACTAGCTCAGCAAAATGTATGAGTTCCCATGAAGATAGAAGAGTAGATATTGTTGTATGAAAAAGATATTGTTGTATGACTCCATAAAGCAGAGTCATCAGCTGAGATTGAGAAAGACAAGACACTCATTAGAATTTTGTGGCAAGGGATGAATGTTTGTAAAGCTTCTTAGAGACTGGGAAGAAAATAAAGATGTGTGGTAGGATTGTCAAGATATGATGAATGACCACTCATTCTTGGTCATAAATTAAGGTGCGACCAGTCACCATACTGCGTTTTTCTCCAACTGTGTTTTGTTGCTTGTTGGTAGGCTCGGTAAAAGTGAACTACTGAATTTAAACAAGATACATGTTTTGCAATGAAAATGCAATGGGGAAAAAGTTTTAAGGAAACCAAAAGTATTTGCCAATAAACTATTAAATACAATCAAATAATCTGTATCATGGATAAATGCTAGGGAGTAGAGCTCGAACAAGAGAATAATGATCAGAGAGTGAGCTACTTGAAAGAAAAGATTTGTAAGGCTTCAGGAATGTATCAGTACTTTATTCAAAGAAAGCATTGCTGATATATGACCCATTAAAAGGTATTTGCTGGGAGAGAGATCCAAGATGGCCGATTAACAACAGCTCAGGATTGTAGCTCCCAGTGAAAGTGCAGAGAGCGAGTGGACGCCGCACTTTCAGACGAATTTTTGTTGCCCACAGACTAGGAGATTCCCGGCGGAGGAGCCACA